>JAPDVR010000015.1:192500-217500 GCA_026230005.1 Gila orcuttii | reverse complement strand
ACATTTTTTTATTTTTATTTATACATTTATTTATTTCCACTTTTATTTATTTCCACATTAATTTATGTATATATGTTTTTATGTCTACATTTATTTATTTTCACATTTATATATTTCTACTTTTATTTATTTCCACATTTATTTATTTCTACATTTATTTATTTCTACATTTCTTTGTCCGTATGCTAATGAGGGGGGCGTGTTTAATCTCAGACATCAGCAATCGAGCTCAGAGTGGCAGTGCTGAAGCTTTGAGGCCACAGTGACACTTTGTGGTGTGTGACCAAACGAAACGCAAGAGGTGTGCGGACAATATCACATTTTAAGTCATGTATATCACCCTAACTGTATGTAGGGTAGGCTATATAGGGTTAACACACATAGCACACATGAACAGAAACTGCACTTCAACGGGTCTGATAGCAGACACTTGGACATGGAAGCGCATGAAAGTATCCACTATTAATAACAATGTAAACGCGGTGGATAGGGCTGATAAGAGCTTGCGTTTATTGTCGATGAGACTCGCACACCAGCGCAGAACGCAGAGAGAAACCAGCGCACATTTCACCGACTCCTACGCAAGCATATTGATCAATGAGTTTGAAACGCGACTCAATACACGGTTTACATTCGCGTTTCATAATTTCGTATGCATAACAGGTGACAATTCAAATGCTTAAAACACAACCCATATTACCGCCACCTAATGGCTGTTTTAGTTTCATATTTAAACATACAATTTAATTGATTCCATCATTTCATATTCTATATTCATTTATTTTTAACATTAATCTCATAACGACTTTTATGCAATTGTAATTGCAGTGTAAAATCATTCTCCTCTGTATTAAGATTTTGACTTTTAATGACTTAATGACTTTTGTTTATTTTATTTTACTGATAACAGCCTTAGTGCCTTATTATAATTATAACTGAGTAGTTTATTGATTAATATTAAGAACTTGACATATATGATGATGTATAGCCTACCTATTTAATAAGGTTTGGGTAGATATAAAATCAATTTATAGGGGTAAATATCACCACGAGCATGGGCACGACAGGTGCTGTTTGAATGGGCATGATGATGCTTCTGTCCTCCACTGCATGGGGTGAGAAGATCCGTGGATCACGAGCTGCGTTTACATGAGCCCCTTTTGTTTGATTTAAGAATAATTACAAATTAATGACTTGTGATTAATCAGTATCTAAGAGCAGCATCTATGACATATGGGTTGTGTTTAAGCATTTTAATTGTCACCTGTTATGCATACGAAATTCTGAAACATGAATGTAAACCGTGTTTTGAGTCGCGTTTCAAACTCATTGTCCAATGTTTGCTATCAGACCCGTTGAAGTGCAGTTTCTGTTCATGTGTGCTATGTGTGTTAACCCTATATAGCCTACCCTACATACAGTTAGGGTGATATACATGACTTAAAATGTGATATTGTCCGCACACCTCTTGCGTTTCGTTTGGTCACACACCACAAGGTGTCACTGTGGCCTCAAAGCTTCAGCACTGCCACTCTGAGATCGATTAATGATGTCTGAGGTAAAACACGCCCCCCTCATTAGCATACGGACAAATAAATGTAGAAATAAATCAATGTAGAAATAAATAAATGTGGAAATAAATAAACGTAGAAATAAATAAATGTGAAAATAAATAAATGTAGACATAAAAACATATATACATAAATTAATGTGGAAATAAATAAAAGTGGAAATAAATAAATGAATAAATGTATAAATATAAAAATAAATAAATGTGTGAAAAAATACAATTATACATAAATAAGGAAATAAAAGTATAAATACTCATTTATTTGTACTTTTTTACATTTCTTCGTATATTTATTTATGTATTTATTTATTTTTAATTAAGTCAGCTTTGGCATTCCATAGAAGGACACTACCAAAATATGGCGCATAAACATTTATTTAAATAACAAAACTTACCATAACACAAAGAAAATATGTATCATAACAAAAAGAAAAAAAAACAAAGATGTTTCAAAAATAACTAACAAAATATAATAAACAAACTAACAACAATAGGACAACTTAAAGTATTAAAGTAACAAATATTAACAAAACCACAATTAAGAAAGAACCCAAAAGAAATGGGAAAACAAACACAAAGCTTATTTGCTTGTAAGGCCGAATCTCCTCTCGTCCTTTATATAGTTAATCAGTGTTACACCGCGTCTAGGGGAAAAGGGGCAACATGAAAGAGTCAGAGATTTGCAAGGATTTAGAACAAAAAAAATCTATTTGATTTACTTAATTCGGGACTTATGATTCAGGAGCTGACAAACTTGTCTTTGAAACCTCTTTCCTAAACCCTAACCCAAAAGAAGAGAAAATGAAAATACAATCTGCAAACCTAACTCCCTAACCAAACAACAGAGATCAAACAGTTTACAATAAAAAAAAAGAGAATGGCGTCAAGCTCCCTACTTTCCCACAAATCAGTATTTACAATATATGTACAATCAGGTAAACAAACTGAAAAAGGCAGTCCAAATCAGTGTCGGTGAACAGGCAAAGGGTCAAATATACCATTGGGGATATTCAGATACAAACGGTTCACAAATCAAACAAACAAACAGTCTCAAAACTCTTAACACTCAAATCACAAGCACCATTGCATTTTAGAAAGAGCTGGAGTTGGTCAAGAACAACTTTTTCTAACACCTTTGAGACAAAAGGCAATACAGAGATTGGACGGAAGTTATTAAGCACGGCAGAATACAGTGAAGGCTTCTTGAGTAACGGAGTGACAGTGGCCTCCTTAAGGGCAGCAGGGATGGAGCCGGTGAGGAGGCACTTATTAACAAAGGACACCAATCCTGGCCCTACTGAATCAACAATTAATTTAAGAAACTTAGGAGAAATTATGTCAAGAGAGCAGTACGAAGGTTTCATATTGGCTATAGTTTCTTTGAGGAGATTCAGAGTGATGGGCTCAAAAGCATCCCAGGTAACAGAAGTCATCAACTGACAAGAGTGTTCAGTGTGAGAGCGGCTGGCATTGCATCTCAAGTTAGATATTTTGTCAATAAAAAATCTCAAGAAGCTTTCACATAGCTCATCCGAAGCACCAGACATTGTATTTACCGGAGGATTTAAAACAGAGTTTATAACAGAAAATAAAACCTTTGGTCTAGAGTGGTTTGCCATAATCATGTCAGAGAAGTACGTAGCTTTAGCCGACTTTACAGCATTCTGGTAGGTCGACAAGCTGACTTTAAATAACTGAAGTGGAATATGTAGCTTGTCCTTCTTCCATTTGCGCTCAGGCTTTCTGCTAGCTTGTCTTAGTCGCCGAATATCCACGTTGAGCCATGGTTTATAATTAGGTTTAGGTTTGTAGGGCTTAAGCGGAGCAGTTTCATTTAGGGCATTTAACCAAGAAGAGTTTAACAGACCGAGATGCTGGTCGGCATCTAAGTCCAATAGTGGTGAGTCCAGAAACACATGTGAGGAGGAATTCATAAAGTGCTCGTTAAAATTTGAGCCAAAATGAAGGGAATAGGACCTAGACAGTCTTACATCTGCACTAGTGGAATGAGAAATGCAAGGAAGAGATGTAGAAAATAATATTGGCTTATGGTCCGAAAGCATAAAATCAGATATAACAACATCACTGATTACCATCCCATATGAAAGAACAAGGTCCAAAATGTGACCCTGAATGTGAGTGGAATCATTTATCAACTGGACTAGGTTAAAAGATTCAATGAGCCTGAGGAAATCCTTAGATAGGGTGTTAGATTGACAACAAACGTGGATATTAAAATCACCCACCAATAAAAAACGGTCATAGGTTGTGGTGATATTACCAATGAATTCTGTGAATTGCTGAATGAAGTCCTGGAGTGAGTGTGGAGGACGGTAAATCACCCCTAATAAAGGGCCATTCCAGTCTAAATGAAGTAGCTGAGCTTCGAAACTAGAAAATGCACTGAAAGGAACCGACCGGCATCGCACAGAGAATGAGTTTTTAAAAATAGTCACTATCGGATTTAGATCGATCCTGAGTCTTTCGATTGCTTTCAGTCTGATGATGTGTCCACACCGACTCCCGCGTTTCCTCCTGCGTTTTCTCCGTGAAGTGATAAGAGGCCACTGGCGAATACATTCCAGTGTATGCGTAGTGGTGCTTCTGTGTGTTTGATTTAAAGCGTGCACTACATCCTGCTTGTGAATGTCCATAAAAGAAGTACGAATGTTCAGGAGTGACTGTCGGTCATAGACCAGACCTGTGCAGCAATTTGAATCCCAGATAGACATCCATAAATATATCCATAAAAACATACGAGAGAGACCGACGGCCAGCCGAACACACAGGCGCCATCTTGTCCCCTCCCAATCACTAATCTACACAAGTGCTAGTATGGGTGTTGCAATTCTTTTCTCAAAACAGTTGGATTTAAAAATTGTGACAACAATAGAGATAGAAAAGGGTAGAGTGTTATTAGTTATAGCTGAAATTAAAACTGTAAAATTCCTTTTTGTTAATGTGTATGCTCCAAATATAGGATGGCAGCATGAAATAACATATCAAAAGTTAAATGATGCAATAAAACAACATGATGATGGCAATACATGTGTTATAATAGGAGGTGATTGGAATTGCACAACACATTTCTTATTGGATAGGAATGGGGATGAGCCTCACTCGAAACCTAGTAAACTTCTACTTGATATCACAAATAATTTAAAGTTGGTGGATGTGTGGAGAAGTAGAAACAATTTGGTGAAGCAATATACCTGGATTAAGATATTAGATTCTGTTGTGACAGGAGCGAGATTGGATAGGTTATATATAAGTAAATCAGAAATAAATAGAGTAGCTAACACTAATATATTACCGAGTGGATTTTCAGACCATCAAATGGTTACTTTAGATTATAATGTTGTGAAAATTTCAAGACCTAAATTTGATTGGCATTTTAATGTCAAATTATTACAGGATACAGATTTTTTTGAGAAATTCTGTAGTTTTGGGGAAATTTGGAGACAGAGGAAAAGTAATTTTGAAAATCTGACTCAATGGTAAAGCACAGATTCAAGTTTTTTGTCAACAATTTTCTTGCTCAGAGAAATGTGAAAATTTTGGAGATTGAGATTAATGAAATGGAAAAAAGAATGATTGATGTAGATGATGATGGTTCAGTGAATATTTAAAAAAAAGAAAAAAATGGAGTTGAAGTCATTGTTGGAACAAAGAGTTAAAGGTGCACTTGTTCGAGCTAGAATCTCTTCAATTAAAGAAATGGATGCTCCAACTGCTTATTTTTTTGGACTTGAAAGGAAGGAAGCATAAAAGAAATGTATGCTTCATCTTAAAAGACAAAATGGAACTATTACTTCGGATCCAACGGAAATGAGAAAAATGGGCATTGAATTTTATAAAGAACTGTTTGGTGACTTGGACTGTGATGTTGGATCTATGGACCATTTCTGAAGAGATCTTCCTAAATTAAGGCCTGAGGATAAAAATTCATTGGATGTAATGATTTCGTTTGATGAACTTTCAAAGGCGGTTAAACAGCTCTCTACAGGAAAGTCACCAGGAATTGATGGTATACCAGCGGAGTTTTATAAAGCCTTTTGGGGTGTTTTAGGAGAAGATTTGTATAATGTATTTTGTGAATGTTTTAAAAGAGGTTGTCTACCAAAAAGCTGTCAAAGAGCTGTGTTATCACTTCTGCCAAAAAATGGAGATCTAGGCTTGTTAAAGAATTGGCGACCAGTGACTTTAATGTGTCTAGACTATAAAATATTGTCTAAATGTTTAGCTAGCAGACTAAAAATGTTTTGCATGTTGTGGTGGAAAGTGAACAAACTTATTGTATTCCTGGGCGGACAATAATGGATAATTTGTTTCTTATGAGAGATGTGATTGATTTGTCTATTATAAATAATCTTGATGTGGGTTTTTTATCTGTTGACCAAGAGAAAGCTTTTGACCGGGTAGGTCATGAATACCGTTTTACTTTGTTAAAAACCTTTGGATTTGGGGAGAATATTATTTCTTGGATAAAAATGCTTTATGAAGATGCTTCAGTTATGCTTAAGATAGGAGGTGGCCAAGGTATAATGATACCAGGAGATAATTCAGGGCTAAGGTATTCTGTGTCTGCTTATGCAGATGATGTAAATATTTTTATTTCTGGTCAAAATGATATTCGGATACTTTGTAAAAATGTAAACCTTTATGAAAAGTCTTCTTCAGCCAAGGTAAACTGGGCAAAGTGTGAAGGGTTTGCTGTGGGGTCTTGGGTTGATACGGGGCCACCTAAGCTTCCTGAAGGACTGAAATGGGGAAAGGAAGGTTTTAAAGTTTTGGGTGTATCTGGGCACTGAAAAGTATAAAGAAAAGAACTGGGAGGGACTGCTTGGAAAGGTTGTTGCTAAATTGTCTAAGTGGAACTGGCTATTACCCGAACTATCATATAGAGGTAGAGTCCTAATTATGAACGTCAAACTCAGTTCCTGGAGGGCCACTGCCCTGCAGAGTTTAGCTTCAACTCTAATTAAACACACCTGATCCAGCTAATCAAGTCCTTCAGGCTTATTTAAAAACTACAGGTATGTGTGTTGGAGCTGGTTGGAACTAAACTCTGCAGGGCTGTGGCCCTCCAGGAATTGAGTTTGACACCCCTGCTCTATGTTATGGCACAAACTGAATGTGCTGGAGCCACCAGATGACAGCATTAAGGAGATTCAGAGGAAGTTGGTGTATTTTTTCCGGTCTGGTCAAAAATGTATTTCTCGGCCTGCACTTTATCTACCAGTGATTGAAGGAGGGCAAAGCCTAATAGATGTACGAAGCCGCATAAATGCTTTTCGATTGCAAGCAGCCCAGAGACTGTTGTACGAGGAGAATGTTGGGTGGAAAACATCTGGATTATTGTATGATAATCAGCTTTTTTTACTGCAAAGTGATGAAGTGGATTTGAAAGACTTGACACCTTTTTATAAGTCAATGATAACAGCTTGGAGAAAGACATTTATTATACACAGAGATATTTTACAACCTGAGGACTGGATAATGGGAGAACCACTGTTCCATAATCCATTAATAAGAACAAGGATTTTGTCCTCTTAGTCTGTGGAGAGCTGTTTTGTGAAGGCTGGGTATGTCAAGTTTGGGGATCTGAGAAGTGGTGATGACTGGAAAACAGCTGAGTCTTTGCAGAGTGTTACAGGGTTGAAATCTCTTCGACTTCTGAGACGAATAATGGAGGAGGTGTGGGCAGCTTTACCTGGAGCCTGCAGAGAGGCACTGCCACACGACTGGAACGGGCACTATACATTTCCACCCCTCACAGTATCTGCTGCTGTGCAAGAGGAGATGGAGGAAACTGGACATTCGATTTTAACATTTGAGTACCCCAAGTTAGGGAGTTTTCAAGATATTAAGAAGAAAGAACTCTATGTAACGTGTGTAAAAGTTACTGATCAGACTGTGTTAAGAGGAGTGAAGGCTTGGAGGTGGTCAGAAGTGTTTGGGACAAATTTTAAGGCATGTTGGAGGTCTCTATACAAGTCGCCTGTTGAAAAGCGTACCGCAGACTTGCAGTGGAGATTAATGTTCGGGGCTATAGCTACAAACAGACACGTGGCACACCTGAATCCAGCAGTGGGGACAGAGTGTTTATTTTGTGGCTTAGAAGAAACGGTTAATCACTTATTTATTGATTGTTTTAGGTTGGAGGGATTGTTTAATTTTTTACACAGTTAATAATGTATTAATTTATTTTTGGTTGTAAATTTTTAAGTGCAAAAATGTACTGTTTTTCATTTTTTGCTGATACTTCAAATGTTGTCCATTTCTCACCAACATTGGCACCAGTGTTCATTAGTAGGGTTTGGTATCGGTTGGGTTTTATCTGATACCAGTACCTACTCTGTATTTTTTAAACGGTTCCGGTGCTTAAACGATTCTTGAAACAGTACTAAAGAAAATGAAACCACACACACTTTGTCAAAAAATAATACCCTTTTATTTACAGGGCCAAACTGGACACAATATTAACTTAAATCTTTAAACAATATAAATACAAGTAACATATGGTAATAATAAATAAACCAATATAAAATAAAAATTCACATTTACACAACAATATCAAATAAATTGTGATTCTATATGGGCTTCAGACAATCGGCACACCCAGAGGGCGTTCTGACGCGTAATTTTACACGTGAAATGCAGCCAAACCATGGAGCGTTTTGTCTTCGGCATCTTCATTAATCCCCTCGCTATAGACCCTTTTACAGCCCACGTGATCAAATAGTTGCGCGTGCATTTTGGCAACGGAAGTGGTGTTGTGTCCCACTGGCTCTAACATGTTAGCAACTCCGAAAGCTTATCAAAACAGTTTCCCAGCATCAAAATGTCTGGTTGTTACGTTTACGGTTGCACTAATCAATATTCCACCGAGGGGCTTAAGTTTTATAGGATTCCGACAGGATCACGGCCATTTCAGAAGAACCGGCGCGCCTGTGGCTGCAGGCGATTAAACGTGTTGATTGGAGCGAGGACATCATAAAAAATGCTCGCGTCTGCTGACACGCTGCTGATTCTCACCATACTTCCGTTGCCAATATGCGCGCGCATACGTTGCCACGTCATCATTGTGTACAAACAGTAAAAGGGTCTATCAGCAGACATCCCAAGTCTCCCGGAAGTTCCGGGAGTCTCCCGCATATTGATAGCGGCTCCCTGATGCCCGCAAATTAGTTAAAATCTCCCGGAATCTAGAGCGAGCAAGAGCACGCATGCAAGACAGTAGAGACTGAGCGCGCGCACGGCGGAGAGGGAGAGAGGGAGAGAGCGAGAGACCTCGCGTGTGTGCCTCATGAAGCGCTTGTAAGACAGAGAGTCAGGCACCAAAATTTTCGTTCTTATTCGGTCTTGTTACTACCGTTTACGTCGGAACCGGTTCCCTATTGGCACCTTGTTTCGGTACCCAACCCTATTCATTAGACTAGGTTGCATAGAGCTGTTACGATGCAGCAAGGATGAATCGGAGAGTGAATTCAAACGCAAGCACTTTAATTAAAAAAACAGGTAATCCACTGTGAAATACAGAATAAAGAACTTGGGACCGGGACACGGAACAGCTACAGGAAACGACGACCGACACCACACAACTGAAACACGGAGGTATAAATACACAAACAAACAAGCTAAACAAGATAACAAGGGGGCGTGGCTAATCAGAAACACATGGGGAGACTAATCAACAAAACGGGGAACAGCTGAACATGAAAAGACAGGGAAACACATGACAGACAAGAACAAGGAACAAAGCACAAAACCCACACCGTGACAAGAGCAGACTTTTGATTTCTGTCTTTCAAAAGTTAACAGAGAAAACAATCTCACCCAAAAATTAGATGAGAGGCTTCCCAATTGTTCAATCAAACGCAACTTTAGCTTAACCATTGGACTTTCCGTCTAATGTGTAGGGCCCTTTAATTACCACGATCACGGAATCGCGGACGGAATCGCGGAATTGGCAAATTAACGTGGAATCTAGTGTTAATGCGTAATTTCGCGTAATTTTACATATTTGTAATGAAATTATGTTTTTGTGTGGGAGAAGAACGTATGTCTGGGGAAAATGCAGACCGGGGGACGCAAATCTGGGCGACACAACCCCTCCCGTCATTTCAGCTGCCTCTCTCCCTTCAAAACAATGAAAGCATGGCGAAGCGGCTCTCCACGGCTCTGCTTTCGTCAGCGAAAAAGTTAAGAAACTTGATGCTAAGCCCTCAGTACCGAGCCAAGCAGTTCCCATGTGACTTTTATGCAGTGTTTCCCACACATAGACTAATTCGTTGCGGTGCGCCACACCGCCACATATTGCGTTTCCTTATTCATTTTTTTAACGCTATTTAAAACAGCAGCGAATACAGTTGCATTTCCTTTCCCTGCTCTCCCTCCGTCTCTGTCACTCACGCGTCTCTCACACAAACACACACACACAACCCCTTCCCTCCGTGCACACCGAGGCACTCCGGACTGGACAAAAGCGAAGCGAACTCCGCGAGCGACACTGCGTGAGTGAGACCGAGTGTGTCCGAGAGCGCGCTCGATAGTGCGCGCGAGAGACCGAGTGTGTCCGAGAGCGCACTCGATAGTGCGCGAGCGAGAGACCGAGTGTGTCCGAGAGCGCGCTCGATAGTGCGCGAGAGAGACCGAGTGTGTCTGAGAACGCGCTTTACAGTGCGCGAGAGAGAGACTGTGACTTTTATTTAAACTTATAGTTTACTTTATATATAAACTAATATCATTTATTTTACTGGACAATTTAAAGCTCATAACCATTAATATTTTGTTGTTACCTGAAGTACTTTGAGTGCAGTGTTTGTATCATGCAGTATTTGTCCTGAAAAGTAAATGATGTTTGTTACCTCAATAAATTTAAGGTCATTCCTGTTTTATTTGTGTACATTTTAATCATTAACATTAAAAGCACGGTCTTTTTACGACTAAAATAACAGTAAAGGGTAAAAAAAACTGAATTCCCCAAAATTAAAACGGAAAAAACGGAATTGCATGGTAACCCTAGCATGGTATCTATTGCTTTTGTGTGTACATTCTCACTTTGGAAGATCTCCTTGACATCAAGACAAACATGTGTCCTGGGCACTGTGTTAAGTAACTGGGTTTCTAGTCTAAAGGTTGGGTGTTTGAATCTTACATGCTACATCATCTGTACCATTTCTATTATCTCATGTACATTCTATTTCTTCTCTCATTTATGTTCTGTCAGCTCTGTATTTTGCGTCATACTATTAAAAACTATCAAATATAATGATAATTAACATACACTTTGGATTGGCTGTTTGGTTCTGTTCTGGACCACTGGACGCCAGAGGGAGGGGATTCTGTCGTGTGATGATTTATTATTATTCATCGATGTCTTGCTCTAGAGGCGATTATGTGCAAATGTGTTTGCTTGTGTGATGTCACAGATCTTACAATATCCAAACAAGCTGTTTTTGGAGCTTAGTTAATGTTTTTTTTTTTATTATATATAATAAGAGGACGTTTTAAGCTATCCCTATTTCCGCCCAGCGAGTCTAACTGCCAGATTGCAGAGATATTTCAGTCACTCTAAGGAACCCAACATTGTTTCTCGCACGTGTTATCCCTAGCAGAAATCTGCAATGCTTTCAGGCATTATACTGAAATAATATAGTGTTCATTGTTTCTCCATAGGCATGAGAGCTAAATGATTGCATGTAATTAATCACAGAGCTCACACTGTCCTACACTGGCAGTCCATACATACTACAAACTGTTATCTGCCAAATGCACTGTCCGTGTGGCCCAGTGGAATCAGTGACCTTACTGGGGCCCTCTGGACACCGATCTGCACAACAGAGTTTTCCTCGACTGCTGCAACATCTCCTGTGTGCAGATCAGTCGAGCAAGCAACAACATCCTATCCTCAATCCAGTAATCCTGGTATATCCAGATTCTAGTCAGACAAAATCCACAAGCATGACCTTCGACCTGCCATTATTTTTAATCCCTGAAATGCCCACGATGTCAGGGGCAGAGTAGTTCATTTCTCTTCAGGCAGACAGGATAACTTCAATGATGGGAAGTCTACTAGGAAGTGCTGTCTCTTTCTCCATGTCTGTAATTACTCCATATGTCCTGTTTTGAAAAATGACAGAAGTTAAGATCTTAAAAAAATCTTTCCACTCTTGTCTTTATTTCTCATCTTGCTGTGAAATTATCAAACCCCATTTCCTGTCTTGTCTCAAATATTGTTTTATGCCCCGGACTAGAGCGCCTGCCCTCCTCAAGCATTATTTGCAATAACCTACAAACTGCAATTTCCAAATCTGAAATAGTAGACAATCTCTTATGAAATGAAGTTGAATCAGGCTTTATGATTATTACCCCCTTTCCAAATGTTTCGCATCAGCCCCATTGAAGTGGCAACAAGGAAATTCTCTGGGAAAAAAGCACATTATAATTGATCTCTCAGCCCCACATGAATCCACCTTTCTCAGCATTAACAGCCTCATTCCACTCAAAGAATATTCTCTTCATTACCATAATGTTGACCAAGCTATAACAATGATCAAAAGCATTGGTCGAGGTGCTTGGCTTGCCAAAACTGACATCACTTCACCGTTCAAAGTAATGTCCATCCACTCAGATTTCAGCCATCTCTTCGGAGTGTGATGGCATGACAAATTCTATTTAGTTGTGCAATTAACTTTTAGCTGCAAAAGCAGCCCCAAAATATTTGACACGCTGTCTAAAGTGATCTGCTGGTGTGAGTGACAAACACAGAGACAATAAAGCGTGGATATAATGGTTCAATAAACAAAACTACGTTAGGCTACACACACAAGTAAACTAAGCAAAGATTGTATACAGAATCAAGAAAGTGAAGAAAACTGAAGAAAGAGAGAGAGAAGAAAAGAAAATGGCAAGATTACAATCAGTTAACCACAACCTATGAGAAACATCAGAGAATCACCTTAAAGGGGCACAATAAATTAGAACGCACCTAAAGGCTGCAAACGGGTACTTGCATTGACTTCGGTTGCTGAACAAGTCCAGATGCAGGAGATTCTTGAGATTCTTGATGATTTTGCCAGGAGTGCGCTAAAGCGTTCGTTTGGGTTCTTGGGGTAGTCCACGTTGAATCCAACAAAGTTAACTTAAAGATGAAGTTGCCGGAAGGAGACAGGAAAATGTTGTCTCAAAGAGATTGAGCGAAGATCTGATCTAATCAGACACTCTTAAAGGTCCTATCAGTTCACACCTATTTGGTGAGGTGACCAATCAAAGATGACCGGGAGAAAGCCCTTGTTCCATCTTATTGTCATGACAGAAGACAGGAAGCAAAAGCAAGTAAAACTCTTTATTTAAGGTAAATATAGGAAGTCCCGAAATCAGATGAAGGCAGGTGGCGCAGGGACTTTGATGGTCAAACCGGAACAGATGAGATGAGGTGCGATGGTGAAAGTAGTGACAGATCCAGACACTGAACGATATCCACAGGAAAACAACGACCAGGAACAAGAAGCACAAGACTGAGAAACGCCGAACAGAAACAGGACCAGACACACAGCACGGAGGACATCAAACAATGATCTGACAAAGGAGATGAGAAAACGGTGAGTATTTATTTAATTAATTTTGGATACGTGAAAGACGGGATGAACCCTCCTGTACGCCGGAGGCAGGTTGAGGCGGACTGCCACCGGACTAATGATCTTGATGACAGTGAACGGGCCAATGACTTTGGGAGCAAATTTATTAGAAACGGAGCGGAGAGGAATGTTCTTGGTTGAAAGCCACACTTTTTGACCAACGACGTATACGGGAGGCTTAGACTGGTGGCGATCGGCTTTAGCCTTGGTGCGTGCCCCCACCTGGAGTAGAGTCTCACGGGCTCTAGTCCAAGTGCGGTGACACCTCTGGACGAAGGCGTGAGTGGAGGGGACCGCGACCTCGGATTCCAGACTGGGAAAAATTGGTGGCTGGTAACCTTAACTACACTCAAACGGAGATAGGCCCGTGGACGACACTGGTAACGCGTTGTGGGCATACTCCACCATAAACAGTTGTTGGCTCCATGAGGAAGGATTCTTGGAAACCAAACATCGCAACACTCTCTTGGTTGGCTCTCTCGGTTTGGCCATTGCTCTGGGGATGAAACCCTGAGGACAGACTGACAGTTGCTCCCAGAAATTTACAAAACTCTCGCCAATATTTGGACACAAACTGGGGTCCCCTGTCGGAGAACACGTCTACCGGGAGGCCATGTAAGCGAAAGACGTGATCTACGGCTGTCAACGCTGTCTCCTTAGCTGAGGGTAATTTGGGTAAGGGAAGAAAATGAGCCGCCTTCGAGAACCGGTCCACCACAGTCAAAACGACCGTGTTACCCTGGGAGGGCGGGAGGGCGGTAATAAAATCTAGCGCGATATGGGACCAGGGTCTCGAAGGGACAGGCAGCGGTTGAAGTAACCCATCTGGGAGTCGATTGGAAGTCTTACCAGTGGCACAAACCGAGCAAGCCAAAACAAAACTGTAAATGTCACGAGCCATAAGTGGCCACCAGAATCGTTGCTTGACCAAAAAGCTAGTGCGATTGACTCCTGGATGACAAGCCACGTTGGAACAATGGCCCCACTGAATGACGTCAGACCGTAATCCCTCTGGCACAAATAAACGATTCGGTGGGCAACCGGGCGGAGGCGTTACCCCTTCTAAGGCCGTCTTGACCTTCGATTCGACCTCCCATGTGAGTGTGGAGACAAATAGGGTCTCGGGTAAAATGCACTCCGGAGTAGACGGGCGTTCGGAACGGTCAAAAATGAGTTGGGTTTGATGTTTTTGGAACCCGGGCGGTACGAGAGAGAAAAATCAAAACGACTGAAAAAAAGTGCCCACCGAGCCTGCCTGGAGTTCAATTTTTTGGCAGTTCTGATATATTCCAGGTTTTTGTGATCAGTCCAGCCGATAAAAGGTACCCCCGACCCCTCTTACCAATGACGCCATTCCTCCAACGCTAACTTGACTGCCAACAACTCTCGGTTACCAATGTCGTAATTACGTTCGGCTGGGGATAAATGATGAGACAAAAATGAGGCTGTGTCCGACCACCTGAACGTAGTCCTGGGGGAGGTCAAGAGGTGCGGCTAGTTGGCTGAAGTTGCGAATAAAATGCCGGTAGAAGTTAGCGAAGCCCCGAAACCTCTGTAGGGCCTTACGGGAATCTGGACTTGGCCACTCTACCACAGCCTTAACCTTCTCAGGATCCATACGAACTCCCTCAGACGAAATGATGTACCCTAGGAAAGGAACAGACTGTGCATGAAAAGCGCATTTCTCCACCTTGACAAAAAGCGCATTCTCTAGCAACCTCTGAAGCACTCACCGGACGTGCTGCACATGTTCCTGAAGAGAAGAAGAAAAAATCTATATGTCATCCAGGTAGACATATATGAACTGATCTACCATATCTCGCAGCACATCATTGATGAAGGCCTGGAAGACCGCTGGGGAGTTGGACAACCCGAAAGGCATGACCAAATATTCAAAATGCCCCCTGGGGGTGTTAAAAGCAGTCTTCCATTCATCCCCCTCCCTAATGCGAACCAAATGATAAGCATTATGTAAATCCAGTTTCGTGAAGATTGACGCTCCCTGCAACCTTTTGAAGGCTGAAGACATCAACGGCAAAGGATAAGTATTCTTTACCGTGATGCTGTTCAGCCCCCGGTAAACGATACAAGGTCGCAGAGAACCGTCCTTCTTCCCCACAAAAAAGAACCCCGCCCCCGCTGGAGAAGAGGAAGGGCAGATGAACTTGGTTGCTAGAGAATCAGAAATATATTTCTCCATAGCCTCCCTTTCTGGAACAGAAAGCGAATATAACTTGCCCTTAGGCGGAGACTTACCTGGCAGTAAATCTATGGCACAGTCATAGGGACGATGCGGAGGAAGAGAAGCAGCACGAGACTTACTGAACACCTCCTTCAGGCCGAGGTACTCCGCGGGCACGTTAGACAAATCCACTGCTTCCTCCTGAAACACAGAAACAGACGGACATGCAGACACAAGACAAGACTCATGACATTCCTTGCTCCACTCTAAGACAGATCTCTGTTGCCAGTCCACTCTAGGGTTGTGACGGATGAGCCAGGGGTGTCCGAGAACGATGGGTGCAAGAGGTGAGTCCAGTATGTAAAAAAAAATAGTCTTGGAGTGGTTGCCTGACGTGATGAGGGTGATATCTCCAGTGGTTAATGAAATAGTGGGGAGTTCTTGACCATTGAGGGCGTGTACAGCAATTTTGTGTGTGAGGGGCTTGAGAGGAACCTGAAGTTTGTGCGCAAATGTCCATGAAATTACCTTCAGCCCCGGAGTCCAGAAGTGCTTGACAGTCGTGGGTGTTGATTGACCATCTCAGTCTTATCGGGAGGAGCGTAGATGTGGATGAGGTCTTCTCGGCGGAGATCCCACCCGATAGTAGCCTCATACTTACTATCGGGCTTGGCCTTTTACCGGACAGTTGTAAGCATAGTGGCCAGCCCCGCCACAGTAGAGGCAGAGACCCTGGGATCTCCGCCTTTCCTTCTCCTCCCGGGAGAGCCAAGCTCGCCCCACCTGCATGGGTTTGTGATCGTAGACGGGACTGACCGCGTCCCCGCTGCTGAACCATGGACCTTCAGCTCTACCAGGGATGCGGTTGGGCAGGCCCGTCGCTCCACTCGGGACAGTCGAGCGTCGACTCTCAAGGCCAGCTCAATCTGTCCGTTAAGCGACGTAGGAAGATCCAGGGCGTAGATTTCTCTCTGGACGCGGTCAGCCGGCCCATGCAGGAACATGTCCCACTGCGACTCCTCGTTCCATTGACACTCTGCCGCTAAGGTTCTGAACTCGATGGAAAAGTCAGACACCGATCTCTCTCCCTGACGAAGGTCCACAAGTATTCTGGCCGCCTCTCTCCCGGCGACGGTCCGATCGAATACTCGTTTCATCTCAGCGGAGAGTGTCTGGAACGAGGCACAGCATGGATCTTGGTTCTCCCACACCGCCGTTCCCCATAGTGCCGCTCTCCCAGTCAGCAGTGTCAGGACAAAGGCGACCTTGGCTCGCTCACTGTTGAAGGTCCTGGGTTGGAGAGAATAATGCATGGAACATCGTGTTAGAAAAGCCCTGCAATAACTGGGTTCACCGGAGTATGGCTCAGGAACTGGTAGGCGGGGCTCCGACTGGGAGGGACTCTCTGGTGGTGTGGGGGGAATGGCCAGCGTGGGCGGCGCAGTGGAAACTCGCAGGAGTTGGAATTGCTGGGTGAGCTCGGACACCTACGCAACCAAAGCCTGGACTGCACGGCCCGTATCGTTGAGATTCTGCTCCTGAGAATCCATTCGACGGATGCAGCCATGGATAAAATCCTCCAGCGATGCTGATGGATTACTCGCTGCTTCCATTGCTGGGTCAGATCGTTCTGTCATGACAGAAGACAGGAAGCAAAAGCAAGTAAAACTCTTTATTTAAGGTAAATATAGGAAGTCCCGAAATCAGACGAAGGCAGGTGGCGCAGGGACTTTGATGGTCAAACCGGAACAGATGAGATGAGGTGCGATGGTGAAAGTGGTAACGGATCCAGACACAGAATGATATCCACAGGAAAACAACAACCAGGAACAAGAAGCACGAGACAGAGAAACGCCGAACAGGACCAGATACACAGCACGGAGGACATCAAACAACGATCTGACAAAGGAGATGAGAAAACTGTGAGTATTTAAAGGTGAGGAGATTAACTGCAGCTGGCGTCGTGAGTGAGATCAGCTGTGTCACTCATCAGGCAATGATGGACAGTCACGCCCACTTACACACCCACACTAACATAACAACATAAACACAAGGCGAGAAGGAAACAATGAATTCATGAACTGTGACACTTATACCCATTTGCATGTTCATGGCTGCATGGAGAATTTGTGCAGTCTTTAAACAAACGTATGGTAAAAATATTTATGATGCAATTTATCATAACATGTTGTACACCATTGATTATAAAATCAAAAGAGGATTTTTTAGATACCAAGAAAGAGGGGATTTGAAGACATTAAAGAAGTGATATATCATCTTTGGATATCAACATTTTAAGTTCATTTTAACTCTAACATAACTAAAGAATCATAACTAGGCTAATAAAACATAGGGAGATGCTTAAAACACAGGAGAAATACTATAAACATTTGGGAAAGTTTGTGTGTATGAATGGAGTAAGTGTCCTTGTGTATTGGAAGTTTATCTCTATAGTATTTGACCAAATGGCTTGTGCCGTCTGGTCTCCTTTGCTGTCTTTGGGGGTTGCAGATACAGTCTCTTGCTGAGATTGTTCAGGGGACAGAGGTGATAACGGTCTTTGAAGAGAACTGGTTTGAGGGCCAATGACAACAGGGGAGAGGGGGAAGGTTTTATGATGTCTAGAGCATTTTGATTAAGTCCATTCATTACAAAGCTCAGTGCACAGAGAACGTAATCATCACCTGTTGAAATCATCTAACGTTAGTGTTCCCTTCGTACTGTGGATATACTGGCATATCTTTGTCTGTTGGACAATTTGCATCATATTGAAATGTTCTTAACAGGGTTCTAAATTAACACCTGCCAACCCGCCAAATCTGGGTTAAAATTCATTATGGCGGGTGTTGATAAAAACTTACTAGCCAGTTTGGCCGGTGATGCATAAGGCTCTGTTCTCGGTCATTATCCCCTGGCAGTACTTCCTACATTTCCCATGAACACTGTGCCGTAATGCTACGTGATGACGTTTCATACGCCCATTGGCTGCGCACAGTTTGCAGTGAAACCAGCGCGAGAAATGATCATGGAAACGAACGGAGCGTCCACCAGAAAACACAAGGAAGATGAAGAACGAACGGAGCCAGAGCAGGGAGCATAGACTGAAAGAGGAGGGAGTTAGCTAGTAAAGTAAAGTAAAGTAAAGTAAAAAGTTAAGATTAAACTAAATGCGGCGGTGGTTGGGACAGACTTCTGGGTTTAAATTTAAATGTCGTTTAACCAGAGATACGTTATTTTTTTAAGTTTAAGGTTTTTGTCATTATTTCTGAACAAGCTTATACATTAGGCAATATACACAACAAGCTTACTATATATCTTAAGGTTTTCTTTTAGTTGAAAACATTAAACAATCTGTGTAAACAAAAAATATAAACAGCAAAAGCATTTAAGCTCAAGCAGCGCGAACGGGGAAAAAACGCAAAAAAAGCAGACTGCGCAGTTATCGTACAGAACGTACATACTCGAGTAAGCATGATTATCGTGTTTATATTGTTTAACATTCATGTTGAGAAAAACAATAATATCCACATGCTCGAGTGAGAAAACGCGCTGCGCTGACACAGACGTTGCAGAGACACGTGTGTGTGTGTGTGCAAAGTGAAGTAACAGCACTTTGCATTTTCTGTTCTTAAACCTGACTCCCTCAACGAAATTTAAAGGAAGCATATGTCTCAAAATCATTTTGCTACCCGAAGATATCATCTCGGATCATGATTCCCTCGGGGTACAGCTGCTGACCTGCAGTCGTTAATGCAGTGATGGACAGCTGCTTCCTCAGTCGACTGGTGTTTCTTTGGATTTCATGTGATTTCTCATTTCTCATATATATTGTGGTGGTGATATTATGATGACTCAGTTTAATTAATAATTAATTAAAAGTAATTCCATTTTGTAATAGGCTATCATTTTCATCTAAGTAATTCCAAACTTTGTGAGGCAGACAACGACATTATGTGATCAAATACAATCCACTTGTTAAACACGCTCCACTCAGTACATTTAATTATAACTGCGAAAAAAAAGAAAGAAAAAAAATTATAATAGTATTTTATTTTTTGAATAATAATTACAGATCGAAAATTCGAATATTCGTGCACATCCCTAATAGAGAGATAGATAGATAGATAGATAGATAGATAGATAGATAGATAGATAGATAGATAGATAGATAGATAGATAGATAGATCTTATTTTTGTTACTTGTGACATTTTCATGGCTAAAGTCTGATTACACTGTATTCAGCACAAACTCTGCTACAATAATATGTCAGCAGCATGTATGTAAAGGTTTGTAGTTTTGAGATAACGGCGTTTATTCGTGGTTTGTGAAAAAAACATAAAAAAAATTGTCTGATTATTATACTGATTATTTCTTCACAAGACTTTTGAAAATTGTATCACGTAGCCTAGAATACTTGTTTCAAAACTATGTGAAAATCATCCTGACTACTCATTCAGATAAGACAATATATTGATTTAAAATTTGTAAGACATGTTTTGTGTGAGAAAGCTTTATGCGAGTAGACGTGAATACATCATGAATATTGATGTTTCACACCTGAGAAAGACAAAAATCCTCCCCTAATGGCCCCTATCAGGTGCTATCAGGCCCTATCATTATGAGGAGCCTTGCACAAAGAATAAGGAGAGATTTAAAAAAGAATGGTTTAGATTGTTTGGATTTATTTACAACACAACGTAATCCAAAGATACACAACATAGGACAAAAAAGCACATTAGTAAACACACTGATCTAAAGACAGAGACTTGAACAGTCACACACCTTTTTGCCATTACTGAAACATAGTACATACCTGTCATTTCCAAGGTGTTTGATTTTTCATTTTACCATGTTGTTGTACAGAGACTTATGTGAATGTTGAAGTCAGCAGGACTCATCAGTGGCATCTGGTCCCTGTAAAACAAAAAAACAAAAAAACAAATAGACTATAGGGCTGCACGATTTTGGGAATACATTTTAGATTTTTCTGGTTAAAATGATGAAATTTACTAAATACATATACTTATATATGAACACCATGTTTGTTGTGCCTTATGTGCCAAGTTTGATATCCTTGTGGATATCTGAGCAGATATCCACAAACACAGTATTTAACAGTAAACACTGGTCTATACATTATATTATTCACCATATAAGAATAAACATTTATTCTAGCCTACTAGCCTACGTGCTATGCTTAATTATCGAACATAAAAACATTCTTGTGTCGTACGTGTATATACATTTAGCATTAGGCTTCATGTTTTTATTCCAATCTCATTTCATAACATTTTAGTCTGGCACTAGTTTAACTAGTAGCTACAATGTAAAGTTTATGCAACAATAACACGCGTACTATTATGAGTATATGAATACTATTATTCTTACCTTAAAAATCGTTCTCATAATCAAATCGTGTTCTTCTAATTCTTCTGAGGTAAATCCAAGATAAACAGCACAGCACAAACAGTCTTCCAAACTCGATGAAAAACAGAAGAATACTGAAGTGTCAGACTCTTTGTTTTTGAGGCAATGGGCGTTTACAGCTCTGCGTTCCTTCACGTGGATATTTGCATGTGAACAGCTCGTGCGCGTGTGGGTGTGATCACATTAGGGTTAATGAGCTTGGGCTGGAGAAACTGTACATGTCGTTGCTTTTATACTGATTACTTAAACAGAGAATATTTGTTTTTGATATGATTTACATCATTTAAAAATGGAGACTTCAAGCTTTGTAAAGACATAACTCTCACGTGTTGGTGGCAAGTATTCGCTGAGTTACAGATCATTCGATACCAGTATAGCTACATCACAAACAGCTGTCTCTTCAAAGACGTTCCATCTACTATAGGACCTGCGCCTAGACACGCCCACGACGCGCCTAGACACGCCCACAACGCATCCCTGAAGTGTCAGCAGAGATTGTGTCAACTAGACTCTCCCTGTGAAGGCCTCATCGACACGACAGCCATCGGCACTGATCCTCAACACACCTGTCTCCATACTGGCGTGATGACTCTGGTCTTCAACCAGATGAAACTGGATAATATTCTGATTGTTCTAAACCAATCTGACCTCTGACCTGTAATGCTGCCTGAATCATAATCATACACTGTTCGTTCATTGGTCAGAGGAGAACTGAGCGACTGAAACTGGGTTCTCCCAAAGTTTTTCCCTACATTCTGTCTCTGATAGAGTTTTGGTTCCTTGCCACTTGGCTTGCTTAGTTGGGGACATTAAATTTAACATTTAATTTAATATTCAACAATAATATTGATCTGCCTGCATTGACACTATTATACAAGAACTGAACTGAGCTGGACAATGACATCACGGTTTACTCAAGAGTGGCTATATATATATAAATGAACTAAATTAATAACTTTTTTTAAAACAAAAATGAAACATCACTGAACTTACTTAAGCTGGACTGTGACGCTATTTTCTCCTGGAAAAAAACTTTTTTGCATTATTTTCATGTTATCTTTGTAAAGCTGCTTTGAAACAATCTTTATTGTTAAAAGCGCTATATAAATAAATGTGACTTGACTTGACTTGACTAGACTATAGCGAACCATGTGTGAATGATTAATCTTACACCATTAAATAAATCAACATGCAAGATAAATCCGGCAATTGTAAAGCATCATGGTATATGAATCAAATTTGGATTTGGATTTGGATCAGAAACATGGTTTCATGAAATGTTAATGGTTGTAAAATTTATAGATGAGATTGACAGTAGGGGTTGAGGGGTGCTATTTTATTTTAAGAAATAGTATAAGATGTAAGCAAATGGTGGTCCTGTGAAAACGACTTAGAATGTATTGGTTTTAAACTATATTGTCTTATCAAATGTAATTTATTGTAATTTGAATATATAGACCACCATCTTCAAAGACTGTATTTTATGAAAAATTAAACACTCTTATGTGTGTGCGATACAAATAATGAGATTATTTTCTTAGAAGATTTTAACATAAATTGGAATGACGAAGTACAAAGGAAGAAGTTAAAAAGTATAGTGAGTAATTTTGATTTTCAGCAGATTATTGAATCCTGGCTTTCATTTAGATTTAAATTAACATTTGACAAGAAGTTAGAAAAGTACAAAATACCTAAAAGTCAGTTAGATAATTTCGAAAACGCAATTAAAGAAATAGAGTGGAATTATTAAATATAAGAATATAGATGAAAACTGTAATTCTTTCATGACTGAAATTATAGACAGTTATACAAGGACAACCAGTAAACGTAAACCAGGACAGAGAGAATATTTAGCATGGTCAGGCACGTGTACACAAAGACATCAAAAGGGGCTTGAGCACCTGCCCTTTTTATTCCTGGAGAGAAAGTGCCCTTTTTTCTGGGGTGCTTTTTTTTTAATTTTTGAAAAATAATATATATTCCTGTTTGCGCACAGCTTCCCTGTCAAACAAATACATTTATTGAATAGTGTATCTAAATATCAGGTCAGGAGTTCTGAAGCGCTCTCTCTCTCTCTCTCTCTCTCTCTCTCTCTCTCTCTCTCTCTCTCTCTCGTATATTTTTAAGTTTCTGTCAGTCTGAGGTGTCGTTGCCATAACGCGTTGCTATGGGTTGCATCACTTGCGTGTGACTGTCTTGCTTCGGACTTGACTGAAGAGGTCAGTCTATGAAGATAAAATGATGACATAAAGAATCACATGCGCAGGGTAAGATTTGTGAAAGAGTACATGCGCAAGAGAAAATTTGTAAAGGTGTAAATCGCCCTTCAAGTGTAAGAAAAAAATATTTGCAGCATTTAACTGTTATTCGTAAGTGTAATTCATGTATTTTGAAGCTGCTGCTTCATGCAAACGCAAAATAAATAGGATCTGTATTCTTCAGACTTTCATTTTTCCGCGCTTACACTTTTGGCACGATTTTTGCGCACAAATGCGGCCAAAAGCACTGCAGGCCTGTGAACAGCAATTTACAAGCGAAAACAACAGAGGCAGGAACTGCAAAACAGATGAATTGCGTAAAATCAAACTTTGTGTAAAAAAATAAACTGTTGCTAATCTCTAAATGACTTCTTGTGTGCATGGGGAAAAAGTTCCCGAAATAACCCGATTTGTACAGTTGCGTCTTTCTTTTTCCTGCGCTTCCAGTTTTGGCAGATTCTCTCACTCACTGAGTTTTGCAAGCGCGAAGAGGAGGGCGGGTCCATCTTCATCATGTAGCCAATCAGATGAGCTTCTCGCGGACTCTCGTTTTACTCTGATCTGATTGGTTTAATAAACACGCCAGTCACCAGAACACATCTTTATCTTTATTTGGCTCAGAAATGTTCTCATTGCCGAAATGGTACTTTTAATGCACACATACATGTTAAATAAATAAATGAAAAAATAAATAAATAAATCATGATGTCGTAATAAGCTGTGCACCAGGCTGAATGACATTCATATTGAATTTCGAGCTGGTGTTAATATTATTGGATTGAAATTTTATAGGCCTACATTATATCTACATTATATAATCTTTTACACCACTGAGCTGATGTTAAACTTTACAATCAAAACATTTAATACCCATTCGTTATGTAATAATACCATTCTGATGCAGTGTTTTTCACATCATGTCTCTGTTCATGGTATTTAACACTCAATTATATATTTTGAAATATTGTCTTGCACTGTCAATATTGATTCTGATTACTTCCGTGTGACTGATCAAGCTATTATATGTAGCTAGTATGACTAACAAAATGCTTTCTCCGTGTCCAGATTTGACTGTAATGAAAAACTGATACTAAATCAACATGAACTCAACTTTGACGAAAAAGTAACTAATTGTGTCTGAATAAAAATCCAGCAAACAGGGAATACATAGCATAGATATGTTTATATATAGGGCTATACAGCCATCTAGTGGTTACACGATGGAATTGCTGGTGATAAATTGTGCATAATTTAGATATGCTCTTAAAATACATGTTAAAGGGAAAAAATATTATTATAACTCATTTTAGTAAAATAATAATTCTGAAATCCCCCCTGATCAGTAGACCGGTGGTATTATGCATGCAGTAGTGCAGATATTAGGCCTACATTCAGCAGCATTAAGATTACAAACTGATATGGCCTGATGAGGAGGAGGAGGATGATGAGCAGAATACATGCACTGAATACACAGAAATTATCTTTCTCAACACACCAGCTCGAAATTCAGTTTTGGCTCATATAGTCAGCCTAATGGTGCACTGACTATTTAGCAATCATGATTTATTTATTTATTTATTCATTCATTCATTCATTTATTTAACATGTAGCCTATGTGTGCATTAAAAATAGTACCATTTCGGCAATGAGAACATTTCTGAGCCAAATAAAGATAAAGATGTGTTCTGGTGACTGGCGTGTTTATTGAACCAATCAGATCAGAGTAAAACGAGAGTCAGCGAGAAGCTCATCTGATTGGCTACATGATGAAGATGGACCCGCCCTCCTCTTCGCGCTTGCAAAACTCAGTGAGTGAGAGAATCTGCCAAAACTGGAAGCGCAGGAAAAAGAAAGACGCAACTGTACAAATCGGGTTATTTCGGGAACTTTTTTACTCCATGCACACAAGAAGTCATTTAG
>JAPDVR010000015.1:5000-185000 GCA_026230005.1 Gila orcuttii | reverse complement strand
GTAAATACATGACATCCTCGTGCAGATTGCTGCCTTGGCAAATCGCACTATACTACCGTTCTAGACAATGTACCTTTGTAAAATAAGAGATTTAGCACTTACTAGCATGCAGAACAAATAACGTTATAGACACAGGCTGTGCATGGAGATCGATATAAGATTCAAACTCTCTTCGACACAGACACATTCCCTGTGTGAGTTTCTGTGTTTAATGTTGATCACATTATATGAAGGTCCACACGATTGCAAATGTGACATTGATTTTGTACAACAGTTCAACAAACGAAATATTAATATTAAGTTATGTTCATGTAGGCTACAACACAGTTGTCAGTATTTTTTACAACAAAATAACAGCTCCACCGAAAGCCACAGCAGAACTGCAGCACACAGCAGTGTTTGTGAACAAATCTGCGGCTTTGAACGAATCATTAGAGTCAATGATTCAATTATTAATTCATAAATACATCCACTTGCTTCGTTACTGAATGGATGACTCGATGACTCACCACCTATTGGCAGTTTTAATTTAACAATTAAAAGCATCACTTTGTTTTTACCATCATTGCGCATTTCTCTATTGAATTTTAGTCCCTTTAATGAAATATTGTCCCTTACTGAAAAAGGTGTGACTGAAGAGTGGGGGTACGAAGTAAGATGTTGAAAGCCTCATAGGGTACAACTCTAAAAAGATTGGGAACCACTGGGACTGGGTTAAGGAATAGAACAATCAACATCAAAGCACAATATACCAAGAGCAGAAAGTAGGCCTAATATACAGAGGTCACTTACAAAGTTAGGTTAAAGATACAAACATAGAGGGATTCAAACAAATAGCATATCAATAACAATGTTTAATTTACAGACTGTGAACTGAAGAGTAATATACAGAATCAGATCAAATATGTGTTTTTGAAGGAGAGAAGGGTGGATGTTGGACGGATGTCTTGAGGAAGAGCATTCCAGAACCTCGAAGCCACTACACTAAAAGACTCCCACGTTACCAGACTATTGAAACCGACAGAATATGACACAGCCCCACCTCAGATATTTTTCACCAGCCGCCACTGTATATATATTTGATATGGTATATTTAGACTCTGGGTAGGCCTATAGCATTGATTCGCTACTGTGGAGGGGGGAAATCACCCACCGGCAAATCGCACCTTGCTTAGCAACCATGTTTTTTTAAAAATTCTTTCTGCATATATGGAACCCCGTGAAGTTTTTTTTTTTTTTTTTTTTTTTTTTAACAGAACTGTTTTTGAAGACGTAAATTCAGTCAATCTGTTGGATGAGATTTTTCCTTAGTGTAAAATGGAAATGCATGGTAATTATATAAAAAACATGTTTATTCGGGTTTCGAACCCGTGTCTTTATACTGCTTAAACCTTCAGTTCTACCACTCGACCACAAGTTCGGTTGTGCACTAGTCAGTGTGCGCGCACACGAGAGAAGCACTCTTCAATCTTCTCATTCCTCAATAGTTTAGCATCATTGATTGCACCTAATTTATTTTCACTGACTGCGAGATAGGCCACTTTTAAATTTTGATTCATAAAATGTTCTGCTCTAAAAGTTTGCTATATTCTATTTAAAATGTAGGCTACTTTTATGTACGTTTTGCTTTCGCTAAATGTCCCTTTGCGCCACCTGGCGGTCATTTCGCGAATGATTTGAAATGCGACTGTTTTTTTTTTTGCCGCGGTGGATTTGCCGGTAATAGGCATTCTGGTTGGCAACCTACTGTACTTTCAGGATCAGGATTCATTGATGAATAAAAAGTTAAAAGAACAACATTAAATTAAAATAGAAATTCTTTTATAAGTCTTAATTGTCACTTTTTTATATCAATTTAGCACATCCTTGCTGAATAAAAATATTCATTTCTTTTATAAAAAAAAAAGAAAGAAAATGACTGACCCCAAACTTTTGAACGGTAGTGTATATTGGTACAAAATATTTCTACTTTACGATGCTGTTCTTTTTTTAACTAAGAATCCTGAAAAAAGTATCAAAGGTTAGTATATTATAATAGTATAAAGTGTATTATAATAGAAAACAATTATTTTAAATTGTAGTAATATTTCACAATATTACTGTTTTTTTCTGTATTTTAGATCAAATAAATGCAGCCTTGGTGAGCATAAAAGGCTTCTTTAAAAAACATTAAAAATAGTAGTTTATACTTATACTATACTTTTTTACATTTGAGCCCCTGCCCCTGAGGAACTCTCTGCACGTCCCTGAGCATGGTTAAATTAAAAAATGAGTTCCCTCAGGTCTCAGGTCTAACATGAAGGCGTTTATTTACCACATTAAGAAATAAGTTTGTAAAGGAGCTTAGAACAGCGAATGCTACGTTTTTTATTAAGGCTATCTGTGCAGCTAGAGGAAATATGGCAGAATTTAAAGAAATTAACTGGAAAATGTAATAACATACATAAAACAATGGAGTTAAATATAGAGAATGATACAAATTAAATATGACTAATGACACAAATAAGGTGGCAGAAGCATTTAATAATAATTTTATAGATTCTACAAAGTCTTTGATTCAGAAAGTACCTGGTTTAAATTATTTAGTTACACCTATAATTTGGAATGCTCCTATTTAAAATTTTAGAGAACTTACTAATTATAAAGTACATATGATTATTTAATCTATTAAAGGCAGGGTAGGTAGAAATCCCCCAAAATATTTTTTTTCCAAATTTGTTTAAACTGTCTTTATATGTCAATGCATAATTAAAATGTAAGTACTCTGGAAAAGAAATTATAAAAATCGAGTGTCTGTAGTCCTCTCAGGACTGCAATAAACACAGCTCATTATTCCATTAACTCCCCCCCCCCCTCCCTTCTCGGCTCCTTCCAAAGCCACGCCCCAAAAACACATGAACGCGTGATCCCGGCCGTTCGCTCAGCTGGAAGAGTCGGACGCGTTTACCAGCGCCGAGCAGAGAGGAGCGCAGTGCATGTAGTGACATCATGTCAGAATCACAAGTAATAAAATAACTAACTTTATCAGTATGAATATAAACAATTGTTACGACCCGGCTCAAAGTCATAACATAAAGAGGACAATTCACAAAATAGGTTTCAATATAGAAAATATAATTTTATTTAAAGTTAAACAAATAATGACTAGGGTCAAAACATAAGGTAATAATAATAAATATCAACACAACATCAAATCAATAAACAGTTGGAAATGAAGTTTGTGGAGTTGTGGAAATCATATGGGAACACAAACTCAAGAACCCACTCTTCAAACAAAGTCACAAAACAAAAATGAGAGAGGGCTAGACAAAATCCAGGAGCTCCTTAAATAGGTTGCCACAGGTGCAGTTGATCTTCATTAGGGCAATCCCGCCCTCCAAGGAGAAGTTAGTCCTAGAATTCTCACCAAGAAAAAGAAATTAAGAAAAACAGGGGCAGGGCTGTAACACCTCCACCCACAAGATATTAAATAATCTGGATTATTTAATACAAAATAAACAAACATAACCCCCACAATTTTGGGGAAAAATAAATAAGTCTTCAATCAACTTATACCAAAATAGAAGTAAAAGGTACCTACTCATTAATGGGAGTTTACCAGGCAGGAACATAGCATGACATTACACACGAGACAGTGCGTCAGCTAAAACGTTTTCCTTTCCTTTAATGTGATGAATTTGTAGAGGATATGACTGTAGAAACAAACTCCATCTCATCAAGCGTTGGTTGGTGGTGCAACTACGCTGTAAAAAAACTAAGGGATTGTGATCAGTCATCAGCTTAATCGGACTGCCGCTGCCTAAATAAACCTCAAATTGTTGGATAGCCAAAATCAATGCCAACGTTTCCTTCTCAATTACAGAATAGTTTCTTTGATGGACATTAAACTTTTTAGAAAAGAAACACACTGGATGTTCAACCCCGCGATCATCGTTCTGCAAAAGAACTGCACCAACACCCATTTCACTGGCATCTACCGCTAGTTTAAAAGGAGTCTGGAAATTTGGGGCTGACAAGATAGGAGCATTCACTAACAATGCCTTGGCATTATCAAAGGCCTGCTGACAACCGTTTGTCCACACAAAATCATTTTTTGAACTTAACAAGTCAGTGAGAGGACTCACTACACTTGCAAAATTTGGACAAAAGGCACGATAATAGCCAGTCATTCCCAAGAACCTTCTCAAATCCTTACGAGATTGAGGAACAGGGAAAAAGTCTATAGCTTCAACTTTAGCCCGAATTGTTCGTACCTGACCCTGCCCCACAATTTTGCCCAAATAAGTAATGGTAGCCTTGGCAAATTCACACTTGGCCAAGTTAACAGTCAAGTTAGCAGCTAACAAACGATCTAATAGGGCTTTTATTTGAATTACATGACTACTCCAATCAGAACTATACACAACAATGTCGTCCAGATATGCCTCACAGTTGTTTAATCCTGATATCACTCGATTGACTAATCTCTGAAAAGTAGAAGCAGCATTTTGCATGCCAAAAGCCATTACCTGATATTCCCATAACCCATCTGGTGTCACAAATGCGGAAATCTCTTTGGCTCTATCGGAAAGAGGAACCTGCCAGTAACCCTTCAACAGATCTAACTTGGTCACGTAATTGGCAGGCCCTACCCGGTCAATACAATCATCCAATCTGGGTAAAGGATAAGAATCGACTTTAGTTAGAGCATTAACTTTACGGAAATCAGTACAGAACCTCGGAGAACCATCAGACTTGGGTACCAAAATACATGGAGAACTCCAGGCACTTTGGCTTGGTACAGCAATTCCATGCTCAAGCATATAGGTCACCTCTTTACCCAAAAGTGCACGCTTTTCAGGTCCAACCCGGTATGGATGTTGTTTCACGGGAGCAGCACCTGAAACATCAATATCATGCACCACAAGATTAGTTTGGTTAGGCACATTCGGAAACAAAGGAACATAGGAGCTAATCAGCTCTACAAGAGTTGACCTTTCCATCTGAGGCAAATGAGAAAGATGAGCCTCAAGATTAAAAAGAATTTCAGAATTATTCAATCGAGGTGCAGGAACCACCACTTCACCAAGTTCCTCTGAAAAGACCGGAGCACACGATAATACTGGCACACTATTGGTTAGACCAACAGAGCTTCGTGCTCTAACAAAGTACTCCTTCAACATATTAATATGACACAAACGACTACGTTTACGTCTGCCTGGCGTAGAAATTACATAATCGAGATCACCAACCTTGCGTTCAATTGTGTAAGGCCCTGAAAACCGTGCCTGTAATGAAGAACCATGGACAGGAAGCAAAGCCAACACTTGATCACCAACTGAAAAACATCGCTTTTAAGCCCGCTTGTCATACCAGGCCTTCATCTTTTTCTGTGAGCCAGCAAGATTAGTACGAGCAATTTCACAGGCTTTACTAAGCCGATATCGAAATGACTAACATAGTCCAGTAGATTTGAAGAATCGGATGCACTCGCCAGCCATTTCTCCTTTAACAATTTCAAAGGTGCACGGACATTATGGCCAAAAACCAATTGGGCAGGACTAAACCCTAGAGAATCCTGTACAGCTTCTCTGGCTGCAAAAAGCATCAAATGCACACCTTCATCCCAGTCCCTCTGGAACTCAAGACAATAGGTTCTTAACATGGCTTTCAAGGTTTGATGAAACCTCTCAAGGGCTCCCTGGGACTCTGGGTGGTAAGCACTAGAATGGCAATGTGAGATGCCCAACTGATCCAGTACCTGCTTAAAAATCTTGGACATAAAATTGGACCCTTGATCAGACTGAACAGTTTTAGGGAGCCCAAACATTGAAAAGAACTTTAGCAAGGCCTGCACTACCACGGGAGCAGTTATCTTCCTTAAAGGAATGGCCTCTGGAAAGCGAGTAGAAGCACACATAACCATTAATAAATATTGGTGGCCACGTTTGGTTTTAGGTAACGGACCAACACAATCCACTAAAACTCTACCAAAAGGCTCCTCAAAAGCTGGAATAGGATGCAACGGAGCAACAGGTATAGTTTGGTTGGGTTTACCAGTTATCTGGCAAATATGGCATGTCTTACAATAAGATACTACATCTTTTTTTAGACCGGGCCAATAGAAATTCTGCAATATACGATTATATGTCTTATTTATACCAAGATGTCCTGCCATGCAACAGTCATGCGCTAGTTTGAGAATTTCTTTACGAAAAACCTGAGGTACCACGACCTGAAAGACAATGCACCACTCATCTTGTCCAGATAAAGATTGGGGACACCACTTTCTCATTAGTACACCATCCTTCTGGAAAAACCCAGATGACAACTCATTCACCTCTTGCTCAGTACTCAGTTCATCAAACAGAGAAGATAAAGAAGAGTCTTTACTTTGCTCGGAAATGAGTTGATCCCTTGTCGCTAATGTTTCTTTGTAAGGAATCTCATGGGATGTTTCTAACTCATTACCTATCCCTATTTGAGATTCAACAGGCACAACTTTATCGCCATCCTTCCAATCACACTCACTCAAAAAGGTATCAACCAAATTAAAATCCATACCCCCTTCATTGGTGGATTTAGAAGTCTGTTTAGACATAGCACGTGTCACTGCACATACTGAGAAAACATCAGGAAAAGACTGAGACAGCTCATCAAAGCTCTCACTTGACATAGGCACTTCAGTTACTTGAGGGCTAGGTATAACTTTGACTCCAGCCAAATCGTTACCCAAAATGAAGGAAACCCCTTAAAATGGCAAAGAAGGTAGTACCCCTACTACTACCTGACCAGAAACCAAGGGTGACTTTATCACAATGCGATGTAGAGGGACAATAGTACAACCCATTTCAACTCCTCTTACCAACACTTGAACTCCTGTATCTGTCTGGTCAGAGAGAGGTAAAACCCCCTCAAGAAGTAACGATTGCGCAGCTCCCGTGTCCCTGAGAATACGCATCGGAACACAAACGTCATGCCCCGATAAAGACACAACTCCAGTTGTTAGAAAAGGAGTATAATCGGTGGAAATATCACTACCTTCCAAGTTTTCACACTTCAGAGAATGGCGCTCAAAACACTCATCACTTGCGTGAAATTTGCATGCAGTAGTTAACCCAACTGGCTTGGTAGATTTCGCTTTCTTATTGAGAACGAAACACTCAGATATCTTATGCCCTGGCTTTTTGCAATAAAAACAAATAATATTTGCCCAAGCAGGGACTGCCTCATGTTTACTAGGAGAGTTCGGAATAGAACTAGATCCTGCCATAGCCGACTTACTTTGACCCTGATAGTAGTTTCTTTTTAGGTCACGATTTCCAAACACCCCTTTATGGGTTATTGCAAATTCATCAGCCATAATTGCTGCGTCACACAATTTGGAAACTTTCTGTTCATTTAAGTAAGTAACTAGACCTTCTGGGGCACAATTCTTAAACTCCTCTAAAAGAACCAAGTCCCTAAGCTGTTCTTTAGTCTCAACCTGCTTAGAAGCACACCACCTATCAAACATGTTCTCTTTTTCCCGCGCAAACTCTACGAACATCTGCTTTTCACTTTTAAAGTAATTTCGGAAACGTTGACGATATGCTTCGGGCACTAACTCATAAGCATGAAGAATGGAGGTTTTAACAGTATCATATACAGCACTCTGTTCTAGACTAAGTGATGAATAAACTTCTTGAGCCATACCCGTAAGCACACATTGAAGAAGAAGCGTCCAAACCTCCTTTGGCCACTTCAATGACGTAGCAACTCTCTCAAAGTGGGAGAAATACTTCTCTACTTCTTTTTCAGAAAAAGGAGGAACCATTTTAATATGCTTCCAAATATCAAAAACTTGCTCTACCCTTGGAGAAGACTCGGAGGAAACCACAAGAGGCGAAACAGGTGGTTGACCCTCAGGTCTCCTACCTGCCAACTCCAACTCCATTTTTTTATGGACAAAGGCACGCTCGCACTCCGTTTCCTGTCCGTCCAATTTCCTCAACTCAAGTTCTCCCTGTAGCTCTTTCCCTTTCAAAGCTATTTGATCTTGTTCTAGACGACACCTCACCAACTCCAAATCTAACTCTTTTTCTCGTAACGCCATCTCTTTCAGCTTAACCTCACTGCCGACAACAATCCCTGGCGCTTGTAACTTTTCACCCAAAACTTTTCTCTCCTCTAAAGTGCCCTTTAAACTTTTTAAGACAGACTATTTAAGTTTTTTATCAGCACTAGTGAGCTCTATATCATAATGAGCAGCAATCAGCAACAGCTGCTCTTTAGTACACTTTTCAAGTGTTTCCTCAGATGGTTCTTTTAAAAAATCTTCCACATTAGAAGCCATGGCTAAACTCTACACCTTCAAAACAGTAGCTACCCTAGGAGTTCCCAAAAAACACCACAATATCCTTTCAAATATATTTCACAGAAAAAAAGGACTAAATCTTACAAACAACTCAATTTCCACAAAGCTACTAAATGGTAATTTAATATACACCAGTTAACAAGTCAATTTCCTACCTGAGCACAAAAAAAAGTTTAACAAAACCCTCTCAACAGGTAACATGCTAACAATATAGTACTCCTTCCAAAAAGAGACCAACTCAGTCACAAAATAATGCTTAAATTACTGACCACATTCAACAACCTAGCATGCTACCCTAAAACTGCATGCTATACCTAAAACAGCAACATGCCTAACAACTTTGGTTACTGGTGCAAAATTACTTACCAACTTGAAGAAAGTGGGGGTGGGAAAAAAACTGCTCTCTCAAAAAAAAAGATTAAAAGATTTCACAAGTTCCCAAAACTAATCATTGATGCTAAAAAACACACCAATAAACATGGATATCTTAGACAACTCCGGTACATCAAATAAAATAAACAACTCTCTAATCTTCAAAGGCTTACCATGCTCAGGCCCACTTTAGACGCTGAACTTCATGTCACCTGGCAAAAACCAGGCCCTGAATAGCGTACCCCCAACAGAGATTAAATCTCCACCCGGGATACCTTCAAAAATAACAAACTAACAAAACAAACTAACAAAACAAACAGTGTGCCGTTGGAAGGATTGACTAGCAACCCAGCTGGAACACTCTACCTAACCGGAGGACTCTAATAATCCAATAACCTTTTCCACACTCCACTCAACAAAAACTCCAAACCATTATTGATCCCGGACGAGCCCCCAATTTATGTTACGACCCGGCTCAAAGTCATAACATAAAGAGGACAATTCACAAAATAGGTTTCAATATAGAAAATATAATTTTATTTAAAGTTAAACAAATAATGTCTAGGGTCAAAACATAAGGTAATAATAATAAATATCAACACAACATCAAATCAGTAAACAGTTGGAAATGAAGTTTGTGGAGTTGTGGAAATTATATGGGAACACAAACTCAAGAACCCACTCTTCAAACAAAGTCACAAAACAAAAATGAGAGAGGGCTAGACAAAATCCAGGAGCTCCTTAAATAGGTTGCCACAGGTGCAGTTGATCTTCATTAGGGCAATCCCGCCCTCCAAGGAGAAGTTAGTCCTAGAATTCTCACCAAGAAAAAGAAATTAAGAAAAACAGGGGCAGGGCTGTAACAACAATTAACATGGCTGTTAGTACTCACTATCAAGCTCGCATATCGATACTGGTAAAGTTTAAAATATTTTACTAGCTCGTAACGGAATCAAACTCAATATAAGGCAAAGCTATAAATAGCTTCATTGATACACGTTTGCAGTTATCAGTTATCAGCTATCAGTTAGACTGTGATGAAGGTGAATTTGTAAGATTCATAACATAAGATTGTTTACAGATAAACTGAGTAACATACACTCAAACACCTTCTCACAACTGCATTGCAGTCACAAGATAATCTAACACACACACACAACATATATTGTATAACACATACAGATACAACATAAAGACATAGGTAAACATATGTAGAGCATATAACAACAAACCAAACGTGAAAAAACGGAGCAGGTAGAGTTCACGGTGAAGGAACAAAGTTTAGGCAGAGGGTAAAGCTAGGTATAAAAATAGATCCCCTAAACTTTTTAACCTAAATTTGGCGAAATTAAACAAAACAGCTTTAAACTGCAGATAGGCCTATTGCTTATTTATCGTCTCAACCCTGGCTCACTAACAATAACGTTATACCAGTCGACACCAAAGTTACACTGTCATAGCTAAGCCAGTGTAACTAGTTATGCTACGTAACGTTAGGTAGCTATATTAGGTAGCTACATGTGCTAGTGATACATGCTTCATGAAAAAATAAATGCCATCAAAATGAAAACAGCAAGATTACCTGTCCAGCAGAAATAAAGCCATCATGGAGTCACTTTTCAGCCCCTTGAGAATTAGATCCCTCAGTTGTCGCCACCGCCGGAAAGCCACGCCGATATTGACTCTCATATGATTTCTTTATATATCCAAAGACTTTTTGTTCATAGCCTTTTCAAATACTGTCTTCCTTTTTTTAACTTGTTTGACTTCGCTGCCTCTATATGCAGGTAACGTTACTGAGAATTTTGACTGTTCTTTCTCTGCCATAATTGTTATTACTAGCTTCCGTGCCTCTTCAAACGGGTGCGCGCATTTGGGCTGCTCCTGTATCAGCAGAGGTGGTATCCATGGTAGCGAAGGAGAGTGACAGTCGCCCCAGCAATCATTTCTTTCATCCCGAATGGAATAATGAGCTGTTTATTACAGTCCTGAGAGGACTACAGACACTCGATTTTTATAATTACTTTTCCAGAGTACTTACATTTTAATTATGCATTGATATATAAAGACAGTTTAAACAAATTTGGAAAAAAAAATCTACCTACCCTGCCTTTAATAGTTCAAGGGCTAAAGATGTATATGGGATGGATACAATGTTTTTAAAACCTATAAAGAGGCACTCAAAATGTTAATTGGTCTTGTTTCCATGGGCTTGAAAACAATAATTACACCAGTGTTCAAATCAGGTGATCACATGGCTATTAGCAATTATAGACCAATTAGTATCCCACCAGCAGTATCCAAAATTACAGAGAAATGGATTTCTGAAGAGTAAATCCCATTTGAATAGTACTCCATTGTCATTGCATCTCATTGCATTGCAATTTGGGTTTCGAAAGTATTATTCTACAGAAACCGCAAATTATTTTCTTTTAGAAAATATAAAATCCAAATTGGATAAAGGAGGTGTTGTGGGAATTGTCTATCTATATTTAAAGAGAGCCATTGATACTGTCACTGTTATCGTCTGCACTACACTTCCCAGCATCCCTCTTGTCTCCACACCTGCACTCACTCCCTCAATTACCCACACATGCCTGTCATTATCATCATCCGTGTGACCTGTGCTCACCTCATTATTGTTCATTTGTGTCTATATTTAGTTCCCTTCTGTTCAGTTCTAAACGTTGTATTGTGGTGTGTGTATCCTCCGTCCGCCTGTTTGCACCCTTGTAAGCTTATATTATCAGCAAAAGTTCTTATATTGGAATTCTGGATTTGACTGAAGATGACTGTCTTAATCTAACTTCACCACACCCGTGACAGATACAGTAAATCATGAAATTTTATATTAATTTATCAAATTATAATTTCTCACCAGAGGTAATCAAATGGATAAGATCATACCTTGCTGATAAAAAAAACAGTGTGGCCAAGTAGGCTATTATATTTCACAAATAGTTACTTATGCTGTTTGTTACTAATTCTGTCTCGAGCACCAAACACTGTTGTGCGGATGAGCGGCCAGAGTGTGTTAAGGGTTTTCTGTTAGAACGGTGTCGTGTTAGCGCTAAGTTAATAACTAATGATCTTTGCAACGGAAGTGAATCAATCAAAACTAACTTTAGCTGGACAATAACTTTATTCTAGAGCTGCTGTAAAGCCAAAACAATCTCTGTTACTGTAATCTCCTATTATCACTGTAAAGCTGCTTTGATACAGTCCATATTGTTAAAAGCGCTATATAAATGAAGGTGACTTGAATTTACTTGACTTTGTGTTCTCCAAGGTTCAATATTGGAGCCGTCATTGTTCAGTTTGCATATCTACTGTTAATTGTCAGATGAATGCTGATGATGCGGTTATACACTCACCTAAAGGATTATTAGGAACACCTGTTCAATTTCTCATTAATGCAATTATCTAATCAACCAATCACATGGCAGTTGCTTCAATGCATTTAGGGGTGTGGTCCTGGTCAAGACAATCTCCTGAACTCCAAACTGAATGTCAGAATGGGAAAGAAAGGTGATTTAAGCAATTTTGAGCGTGGCATGGTTGTTGGTGCCAGACGGGCCGGTCTGAGTATTTCACAATCTGCTCAGTTACTGGGATTTTCACGCACAACCATTTCTAGGGTTTACAAAGAATGGTGTGAAAAGGGAAAAACATCCAGTATGCAGCAGTCCTGTGGGCGAAATGCCTTGTTGATGCTAGAGGTCAGAGGAGAATGGGCTGACTGATTCAAGCTGATAGAAGTAGGGCTGTCGCGATAACCGCAATATTGCATTACCGCGCTACTGACAGGCCAACCGCAGAGGAATGCAAGTAACCGCAGCAACCGCAAACCGCGTTTTCTTTTTTCATAAGGCCACCCTTCGTAGTTCGTACCATGTGTATTGAATGTTAAATAAGTTAATAATGATAACAGGACTGTTTATCATGGTGATTTGTACAGAGGATTCGTGGATTAGGATTTAAGCCTAAACAGACAGTGAATGTGATCGACTGAGCGCGTGTGATTACCTGCGTCTGTCTTTGAAGTCAAGTCATGTATATTCGTGAAAAGGTTGCCGTTTCCAAGGAAAGCGAAATATTTGTCGTAGGCTACCATCCTTTTAACGTGTAAGGGTATTTACCATGAATGGCGTCAGCGCTGGTCAGCATTACACAGCGCGAGGAAGCCGTTGGGGGAAAGCAGCGAGTCACGCATTGAATCAATGCCATTGGTCTCTATTAAGTGAAGTATTGCTTCAGCTTTGCCCAAAAGTGAAGCATTGCTGGCCAGCTGAGCCTTGAAAAGTGGAGCTCAAAGTTAAATAATAATTAACACCTTGTTTCATTACATCTATCATTTAAGGAATCAGCTTTTTTGAACGTTTTCGTTGAATGAACGGTTTAATGACTCACTCAAAGACAGTCCGTTGGCGTAACAACTGCGCGCTGAGTGACAGTCTTTCAATGCGCAGAGATGCTGTTTAGTTTCGGTTACATTGTTTACATTGTTTTTGTGTATGCTGACCACATCATAACACGTATTTATATAGTAACAAATAAATATAAATAAATAAATAAATAAATAAATGGCGGTAAAACCGCATATCGCGCTATTGAGGCACTCAAAATTACCGCAAGGGAAATTCCTTCACCGCGACAGCCCTAGATAGAAGAGCAACTTTGACTGAAATAACCACTCGTTACAACCGAGGTATGCAGCAAAGCATTTGTGAAGCCACAACACGCACAACCTTGAGGCGGATGGGCTACAACAGCAGAAGACCCCACCGGGTACCACTCATCTCCACTACAAATAGGAAAAAGAGGCTACAATTTGCAAGAGCTCACCAAAATTTGACAGTTGAAGACTGGAAAAATGTTGCCTGGTCTGATGAGTCTCGATTTCTGTTGAGACATTCAGATGGTAGAGTCAGAATGTGGCGTAAACAGAATGAGAACATGGATCCATCATGCCTTGTTACCACTGTGCAAGCTGGTGGTGGTGGTGTAATGGTGTGGGGGATGTTTTCTTGGCACACTTTAGGCCCCTTAGTGCCAATTGGGCATTGTTTAAATGCCACGGCCTACCTGAGCATTGTATCTGACCATGTCCATCCCTTTATGGCCACCATGTACCCATCCTCTGATGGCTACTTCCAGCAGGATAATGCACCATGTCACAAAGCTCAAATCATTTCAAATTGGTTTCTTGAACATGACAATGAGTTCACTGTACTAAAATGGCCCCCACAGTCACCAGATCTCAACCCAATAGAGCATCTTTGGGATGTGGTGGAACGGGAGCTTCGTGCCCTGGATGTGCATCCCACAAATCTCCATCAACTGCAAGATGCTATCCTATCAATATGGGCCAACATTTCTAAAGAATGCTTCCAGCACCTTGTTGAATCAATGCCACATAGAATTAAGGCAGTTCTGAAGGCTATCAACCTATCAGGGACTACAGAAAATTTGCCTGAATGGCTAAATCTGGCACATTTACATGATGGACTTGAGTGCTCATGTTGATTAATGTGCATTGTCCCTTTTAAAATAAAGAAAAAAGAATAAAGAAAACAAGCATCAGTTTCAGCGTTGTCCATCTGATGCATTGCTGCTCAGCCGAGCCTTGTAATGTGGCACTCAAAGTTAAAATAAATTCAACACCTTGTTTCATTACATCTATCTGTGAATGAATCTGCATTTTTGAACGTGTAAGTTGAATGAACGGTTTAATGACTCTTCAAAAATGGTCCCTTGCGCCACCTCAACATCTCAGGCATTTAAGTGGTACTAAATTGAGTCACCAAAATCTGCATTCTGATTCAGTCCGGTACATACGTTCATATAGGAGGTTTCAGTACCGAACCCTACACATAGTGGCCGTACCACCCAAAGCGGGCTTCTCTCAACTTCGTCGTCATTGGGACAACTCAAAGTCTTCACCTGATATCCTCGTTTATTACATGGTCGTGGAGGGTTAGCCCAAGTATCCATCGGAGCATCTTCATTTACATTGCATGGAGGGCTAGCTCGTATTTCTTGGTCGTGTGGCAACATTTGGCTTCATAAAGAGCGACTGGGTGCACGACAGTCTTACCGAAAATGCACTGGTTGGACGTGACAGTGACAATGCTTCGAAGGCGCCGGTCTAACACTTGCTCAGATCTTCTTTGAGCCAACGGTTTGGCCAATGGTTTGCACACTCGATGATTGTCCAGAGGCGGGGTGGCTTGTTCTCGGACATGATGCGGTTGAAGAGGTCGGCAAGGAATACCACTCCACGATCACAGAGGATCTCATCCCTGCCCTCCTTGATTTTCCACCACTTTAATTCGCCCTGTCGTTGGCTCCCTCGTCTGACGTAGCGGGTCCATTTGTACGTCCAGCTCCAGGAGATGGTGTTGGGGTGTAATGCTGTCATACGGAATCACTTTAGTGCCCCGTACCACCAGTAGCCGGTCTGAGCCGCATGGCCACCGCTGGTGTAGATCTTTTCTTGAAATACGTATTGGTCATAGCCAGGGGTGTGTTTCCCAAAAGCATCGTTAGCCAACTATAGTCGCAAGTTCAGTTGTTATCAGCATAGTTCAATAAGTCGGTGTTTCCCGAAAACATAGTTCCAATGAACATTCGCAAACAGCATTGCAAAGTTGTGTGTTTGGAACGACAGATCTAGCTCTCGACCTGAGGTTAGAAGCAGAGTTTCTTGTTTGCATGACATGTGGACTCGATAAATCCTTATCTTGAGCAAAATAAGCAAACTGACATTCAGTGCAATCTATATATTTTATTTATATTACATACAAATGTCATTTACATCTTTTAGTTTGTCAAGAAATTTAAAGTAGTTTTTGAAGAGTGCGCATGTGTGAAAGTGCTCTAGTACGTTTGAATGAGTCTATGATTGAATCTGGAAATAAAGTAAAATAACTAGGAAAAATGAGAAATAGTCCTCAGATTCCATGTCTGTTATTTATAGCAAAACATCTAGCATTAATTCGATCTCAAACAGATTCATTAAAAGTAGTTATTACTCCACCACCTGCATGAATCAATTTAACCAACGTGCATGAACGACCAATTTGTGACAAAACGGTTTCTTTATCGTACTATGTAGTAAAGCAGTGAGTTATGTCATTGTACGGGAAGCGTACAATGTGGGTTGTGGGATTCCGCACATTCTAGTATGCAACTATAATGCAGTATATTGTTATGAAAAGGAGGAGGCGGGAACCGGCGAACATTCAAAGACTTTTAATAAAATAAATAAACAAATACAAAAATGAAAGTAAAGACGGCAGCCCTTCACGGTCGACTGCCGCCAAACACATAAAAAAGCAGCAAATAAAATAGTCCAGGCCTGGTCCTCTCTCGTCCTTCACGATCGTCGCTCCTCCTTTTATGCTTCCGCTCCTCCGTGAGAGATACGAGACCGGTGCAGTGTGCAGGTATCGCTAATCACCACCGCCATTCTCTCATGGCCCTCGGCCTCGTCCTGCTCGCCACAGCGGCATCCATCATTGTTCCGCACGCCGAGCCCATGTCCTCCATGGCAGTGCATGTACCCATTGCTACCTGCTCCCACGTGCCCATTCAAATCGCCTCCGAGGATGATGTAGTCGTCTGGGGCAAATGTCCGTAGGTGTGTGTCGAGGCTTTCCCAGAAATCATCCTTCACCCGGTCTGTGGTGCATAGCAGGAGATGATATGGGCTATGGTCAACTCTGATTCATTGACCAGACATTAGCCGATCTGATATCCTCTTGACTTCGGTTACTTTATTGTGGAATCATTGGCTGATCACGACTGCCACCCCGTTTCTAACCAAGCTGGTGGCACGATCTTGTACCCTTCTCCGATCTGGTCTTGAGGGAGTCGACTAACTCATCCGACTAACCACATCCGGCGTGTGTTAGAAGCAACGATTCTGTACCCCATCCGGCGTGTCATAGAGGCAACGATTCTGTACCCCATCCGGCGTGTCATAGATGCAGCGATTCTGTACCCCATCCGGCGTGTCTTAGATGCAGCGATTCTGTACCCCATCCGGCGTGTCCTAGATGTAGCGATTCTGTACCCCATCCGGCGTGTCATAGATGCAACGATTCTATACCCCATCCGGCGTGTCATAGATGTAGCGATTCTGTACCCCATCCGGCGTGTCATAGAGGCAACGATTCTGTACCCCATCCGGCGTGTCATAGATGCAGCGATTCTGTACCCCATCCGGCGTGTCTTAGATGCAGCGATTCTGTACCCCATCCGGCGTGTCCTAGATGTAGCGATTCTGTACCCCATCCGGCGTGTCCTAGATGTAGCGATTCTGTACCCCATCCGGCGTGTCATAGAGGCAACGATTCTGTACCCCATCCGGCGTGTCATAGATGCAGCGATTCTGTACCCCATCCGGCGTGTCTTAGATGCAGCGATTCTGTACCCCATCCGGCGTGTCATAGATGTAGCGATTCTGTACCCCATCCGGCATGTCATAGAGGCAACGATTCTGTACCCCATCCGGCGTGTCATAGATGCAGCGATTCTGTACCCCATCCGGCGTGTCTTAGATGCAGCGATTCTGTACCCCATCCGGCGTGTCATAGATGCAGCGATTCTGTACCCCATCCGGCGTGTCATAGATGCAGCGATTCTATACCCCATCCGGCGTGTCATAGATGTAGCGATTCTGTACCCCATCCGGCGTGTCATAGATGCAGCGATTCTGTACCCCATCCGGCGTGTCTTAGATGCAGCGATTCTGTACCCCATCCGGCGTGTCCTAGATGTAGCGATTCTGTACCCCATCCGGCGTGTCTTAGATGCAGCGATTCTGTACCCCATCCGGCGTGTCCTAGATGCAGCGATTCTGTACCCCATCCGGCGTGTCCTAGATGTAGCGATTCTGTACCCCATCCGGCGTGTCATAGATGCAACGATTCTATACCCCATCCGGCGTGTCATAGATGTAGCGATTCTGTACCCCATCCGGCGTGTCATAGATGTAGCGATTCTGTACCCCATCCGGCGTGTCCTAGATGTAGCGATTCTGTACCCCATCCGGCGTGTCATAGATGTAGCGATTCTGTACCCCATCCGGCATGTCATAGAGGCAACGATTCTGTACCCCATCCGGCGTGTCATAGATGCAGCGATTCTGTACCCCATCCGGCGTGTCTTAGATGCAGCGATTCTGTACCCCATCCGGCGTGTCATAGATGCAGCGATTCTGTACCCCATCCGGCGTGTCATAGATGCAGCGATTCTATACCCCATCCGGCGTGTCATAGATGTAGCGATTCTGTACCCCATCCGGCGTGTCATAGATGCAGCGATTCTGTACCCCATCCGGCGTGTCTTAGATGCAGCGATTCTGTACCCCATCCGGCGTGTCCTAGATGTAGCGATTCTGTACCCCATCCGGCGTGTCTTAGATGCAGCGATTCTGTACCCCATCCGGCGTGTCCTAGATGCAGCGATTCTGTACCCCATCCGGCGTGTCCTAGATGTAGCGATTCTGTACCCCATCCGGCGTGTCATAGATGCAACGATTCTATACCCCATCCGGCGTGTCATAGATGTAGCGATTCTGTACCCCATCCGGCGTGTCATAGATGTAGCGATTCTGTACCCCATCCGGCGTGTCCTAGATGTAGCGATTCTGTACCCCATCCGGCGTGTCATAGATGCAACGATTCTATACCCCATCCGGCGTGTCATAGATGTAGCGATTCTGTACCCCATCCGGCGTGTCATAGATGCAGCGATTCTGTACCCCATCCGGCGTGTCATAGATGCAGCGATTCTGTACCCCATCCGGCGTGTCATAGATGCAGCAATTATATACCCCATCCGGCATGTCTTAGATGCAGCGATTCTGTACCCCATCCGGCGTGTCATAGATGCAGCGATTCTGTACCCCATCCGGCGTGTCATAGATGTAGCGATTCTGTACCCCATCCGGCGTGTCATAGATGCAGCGATTCTGTACCCCATCCGGCGTGTCATAGATGCAGCGATTCTATACCCCATCCGGCGTGTCATAGATGTAGCGATTCTGTACCCCATCCGGCGTGTCATAGATGCAGCGATTCTGTACCCCATCCGGCGTGTCTTAGATGCAGCGATTCTGTACCCCATCCGGCGTGTCCTAGATGTAGCGATTCTGTACCCCATCCGGCGTGTCTTAGATGCAGCGATTCTGTACCCCATCCGGCGTGTCCTAGATGCAGCGATTCTGTACCCCATCCGGCGTGTCCTAGATGTAGCGATTCTGTACCCCATCCGGCGTGTCATAGATGCAACGATTCTATACCCCATCCGGCGTGTCATAGATGTAGCGATTCTGTACCCCATCCGGCGTGTCCTAGATGTAGCGATTCTGTACCCCATCCGGCGTGTCATAGATGCAACGATTCTATACCCCATCCGGCGTGTCATAGATGTAGCGATTCTGTACCCCATCCGGCGTGTCATAGATGCAGCGATTCTGTACCCCATCCGGCGTGTCATAGATGCAGCGATTCTGTACCCCATCCGGCGTGTCATAGATGCAGCGATTATATACCCCATCCGGCATGTCTTAGATGCAGCGATTCTGTACCCCATCCGGCGTGGGGGACCCCCACCGTTAGCCATTAAGGTCCTTGCTACCAGCCGATACCATGAGGAGGTGGTTGAAGGGTTTTATCAGCCCATTAAATCTATACTGATGCACATAAATCCAGCCTTTTTTCATCCCGGCGTCAACCAATTGCTGACACATACACATAGGATATATTAATATTATACTTGTCAATTTAAAAATAAAGCAGTTGTTGAGGTGTGATACAATTTTTAAACAATTGACATTTTTGTGATATTGTACAATGGTGTCACTTCTGTTGTATGATGTAAATAAAAAAGTCTGTAATACAATATTTAGTCTATTACAGAAGAAATAAAGTACTATCATAAAAATAATCTTACGAGATTAATAATTACAAAATCAAACCTCAAAAGCAAAAGTCTGAATAGTAATGAAACTTTTAGTTAATAAGCATGAAAATATTGATGATGTCATAAATATTACATAATGCCACAATGCAAAAAGTCTTGAGGGTATTACAATAGGATTCATTTAGGATTCACATTCTTTAAGTAGAAGAATTTCTTTTTTTGTTCTTTCAATTTTGGGATGAAATGTGACATGGAATTTTTTTTGTGTGTAAGAATTACCCTGCTAACTCAAAGTGAGTTGCCACAAACAAAAGACATTTAAGCAAGGACAGTGAGTGATGTTTCTAGGGAAATGGGTTTACACATTCTCAATGATAAATCTGTTGTGGGTATATGCTTTCTTGCTCTCGGATCAGCACAAGGTTTCCACGGAGACTTGTCACTGCGAGAGCTCCATGGCGACCAGAGCAGGAGCACTGATCACTGGAAACAGACAAAGCCAGAATCCTGCTGTTAGTTTGAATGATTAATGTGTTCACGGTCACTGAGAGCACTCCAAAGGCTCAAACATCTTTGTGTGTTCCTGAGACTGTAAAGATGTGCTTTAGAATTGAGAAAATATCCAAAAAGATACGTAAGCAACATTTTGCTGTAAAGAATCTTTGTTTTTAAGGTAAGGACTTTTAGATATGGTTTAAGCTCCTCCTTCAATGCATGTCTATGGGCGTCTTTCATCTATTTTATTGTTATATGAAAATCTTACAGCTAGAGGGCATACAGAAAACAGGAAATGAGTGTGCTTTCTATTGAAAGTTCTGACGCGCTTGATGTTTGTCATTCCATTCTTGTGCAGTTTTATGCTTTTAGTGGTTTATCTTATTGCTGGTCTCTTTACAACTGTAAAGCAGCATATTCCACAGATTAACTTATCATTTAGCATGACTGCACATCATTTCCTCAAACTGGTCTAAATCAAATGGAGACATACTGCTAAATATTAACTGTGAAAAAGGACCATCATAAACATGTAAAGTAAGCCCAGTGCGTATAATACACAGTGACGTGTAGCCATCACTGAGGCTTAATTATCAACTCAAGCGCAGCGGCAGTAATTACAGCTGTATTATCGAGAGCCCACTCACTGACACTGACTGATGCCAAGTGTGTGGGTTTGGATTATTTTCTCATCTTCATCATCGTCACTGAAAGCCTATATACAATTTCTTACTCGGGTCAGAAAGGATTGAGATAAACAGGAAAGTGATTTGTTTCATGAAATCAATAAATACACAGTAATTGTGAGTAGGCTACTTTTTATTGTTTGTAAAACTCTGACCAGACACATAACCTACAAAAACACAAATGCAGTTGTGTAGTCCTGTACGGTTTCATCCCAAGTTGGATATGGCATATTCCTACATTATGTTCTTGTCTTCCAACCAAAATTATGTCTCATTGTCTAATGCTCAGAAGAAGATGTTAATAGAAAATGGCAATTATGGACTATGTTTAGCATGTTTTACACGCCTGTCTCTGCAAATGCTTTATTATGATGTGATCTTGGAACTTTGACACAGTGATGCAATTGATTGCTTAAAATGGATTGTTTACCTAAACCGTGTAACTTGTTCATACGTCATGGTGTTTCGGGCCTCAGTCATGTTTGTGATTTCTTATTTGGTAAATAATTGTGGGCTAAGAACACATGTAAAATAAGCAGTATTGTGATGTTATAAAGACTCTAAAGAGATGTGAAGGTCAACATCAGTCCTTTAGTTGAGAGCTTGCTCTCATGTTGCTTTTTACACAAATAAGAAATTCTCTCTTTCCCTGTCTCTCTCTTTCTCCCGCCCTCCCTTTTCTGTCTTTCTTTCTTTCTCACACACACCCACACAGAAACAGTCACATCCACAGGCAGAGTGAGAGCGAAGGATGAGGCATGACACATACAAGAGAAAAGCATTTATTTTTGCTTTGCTTTAGCACTGCGCTTCTCTTTTTTCCCTCTATTTCTGGTTCCTTCAGCCCTCAGGTTATTTTTTGGATGCTGATATGAAGATGCAGGTCTGTATGCCTTTCATCAGAATTGTTAAACAGGAGAGTGTTCTAGCGATCTTTGCAGCGATATCATAAGCAGGCTTCCAATATCTATTGAAACGTACAGTCTCTCCTGTAGTGAATCAGTGTATTCATTTCATGGATTTGATCTAATAGCATGCTTCTGGAAATCATTATAGCCGTGTGGTTTTCTTTTCTTTGATTGTTGTATTCATTTTCTTTCTTTCTATCCTTGTTTTTCCTGCTAATTCTAAAGACCAAATTAATGTTCATGTGGTGCGCAAGTTTGTCATGTCACATTGACGTCTTGCGTGGTATTAAGATTGTATAATTTATAATGTGAGAGAAAGCTTTCAGGTGTAGAGGTTCACAAACCAAAATCAATCAATTACATTGCACAGAGAACAAAAAGTACTGGTGATGATCACAATACTCTCTGTGGTAAAATGATTTGAATTTATCATGCGTGGCTGAAATGTTGCTGCGGATATGTTGATAATGGCATCAGTATTTTTTTTTTACACTATCTCGGCACCGTTCATCAAACAGGCGCACAAATGTGTTTTTAAAGACATTTTGATGAATTCAGATGGCTTTGTCTTATACATTGCTCCAGATATTCCAAAAATAATTATTTCCATGTTCCGTGTAGTTTTTGAGATAATGTATTATCCATACAAACAAAAATGTTGGTATTATGTGGAACTAGAAATTAATTAAAATATCGTCACATGATGTTGAAAATGAAAATACGCCGTTGTTTCCTTAGAATAGCTACTTCTATTTGATCTAGCACTTAAGATTGTTATTTATTGAAATACCTAATATAGTCTGGTTGATTGTCATATTACATTTTTTGCACTATTTTGCCATAATATTTGTGGTTACTGAAATGTAAATTATAATTTTTTCCTGTCTAAATGTAGTGTTTCAACTATGATTGCGTTCCCTTATTGCATTTCATTCGTAAGTATTAGTAAATGAGTTGGAAGGCTACATTTCTATGCAGTCAATTTCAATGAATTAGTTTATTTCAGTACTCTGTCAGTGTCCTCACAGTGACTGAGTATTTGGTCAACTGCTTTAATAAACTGCTTTAATAAAACACCAAATGTCCCCAAAAAGATAGTAATACCTGTCATTTTGTCCTTTGTTTTGGTCCCCATGAGGAACACAGCTTATGAATCAAACTAAATGATGCTTTTTGAAAATGTAAAAATGCATAAAGTTTTGTGTGATGGGTAGCTTTAGGGGCCGGGCTAGTGTAAGGGGAGAGAATGTACAGTATAAAAACCATTACGTCTATGGAAAGTCCCCATAAAACATGGAAACCCAATATGTGTGTGTGTGTGTGTGTGTTTTCAAAATAAAAGTTAAATGCACGGAAGGTTCAGTTATTTCAGCATCGAAGTGTGTAAAACATGCTTAGATCTACATTTCTCATTCCTGTCTGTCTGTGTCTTTCTGCAGTGTTTAATGGAATGAAGTGGTGATATGGCTCTGGATATGGAGAGGACAGTCTCTAAAATCATGTTTGACTTCCAGAGGAACTCGACCTCTGATGATGACTCTGGCTGTGCGCTCGAGGAGTACGCCTGGGTGCCACCTGGCCTCAAACCTGAACAGGTAACACACACTTAATGACAACATCAAAACATTTGCAACTCAATTTAAAGGGATAGTTCACCCAAAAATGACTTTTATTCACATATGAACATTGATCAGCGAACACAAACAGAAGCTCAAATGTGTTGCGTGGCACGACAGAATGAAACTCGCTGGTTTTCATGCTTGAGCTTCCATTTATCATGTTTGAGATCTCCATGTACATTTGCTGATCAGTGTTTATATGTGAATAAGCCGAAATGAAATCTGTTCATCCTATAAAGTGTTTGTATCTCTTCGGAAGACTTGGATTAAACCGCTCCATTCCAATGGAATGTTTTGAAGCATCAGAGTTTTGAGTGGATAGGCTTTTAGTAGAGGGACAGAAACCTCTCAGATTTCATTCAAAACATTTTTGTTTTTATTTTTATTTCTTCTTTCCTCTCTTACCAAAAGTCACTTTTGGGACACTAAAATTTGTTGACTTTTGAATATACAGATTTGAATGCAATTCCATATCTGAGTCCTATGGTGTTGAATGTGGTGTTTTTTCTACTTAAGAGTGATTATTATTGCATTGATTGCTGGTGTAAAATTCTCATCTCATTAAGTTACAGGTTTTGTGTAAGACAAAGACTACAAAGGATCTTTGTACCTTTTCTTTACTTGAGACTTAAACAATGACCTCAAACTTAAACTAATGACAGAAATCCTGTCTGGCACCCCAGCATAAAAAACCCCCACAAACTAAGATTGTGGGAAACCGTTACATAAAAGTGGCACCCCAGATGGGACACAAATATTAAAACTTGTGAGGAGGAAAATACCCTCAAATAAAACCACACATTATCATTCAAAACAACTAAAACGCAACAACCAATTCTAGAAAACAAAATGTCTGCATCTCCAAGCAAATCTTGCCATGAATTGGAGGGAGATCAAAACCAAACCCCAACCAAGGCCTTTAAAGAGGATCTTATAGATGTAATGGCCTCGGATCAGGATAGAACTCAATACCTTATTCCTAGTACATTGGTAGGATTTCAGGCTCTTTCATGTCAACATACTCTACTGGGTGTGGACTTAACGGGACGTTTTGATCTCAGACCCCCAATATCACCTTCATCTCAGCCCTCATTAGCAGTAACTGGATTAATGGACAGTCTGACACGTGAAATGACCCGAACACAATATCAGAGTCTAAAAGACACCTTTTTCACTGAAAATGGAGAGTTTAAACATGCCGTGGATAGTTTGACTAAGAATGTGGATACTGCATCTGTGAAACAAACAACAGAAATAAAACCGCTTATGAGTAATCAGTTTGAGCACTTCAGGAAAGAGTTTAATAACACACTGCATTGCCGACTAAAGATTCATCATGCAGAGCTACTGAAAGATTTCAATGCAGTCCTGGAACCAATGGCTTATACTCTGGATCTTATACAAATGTCCACTGATCATTGTATTCAACAATTGAACAATTTTATTGCTTAGACAAACTCAAATAGTAATTTTCATGATGAACTCGAAAATGAGATATTACATCTCAAGGGGCTATCTTTTCAATAAATTCAAACTTAACCAGTGCACGCCACATTTTCATCAATTAGCTCTGGACATGGAGCTCTCAAGATATCACAGCAGAGTTCAGTGAAAGCAAATGTTTCTGTGCAAACAATTACGTCACCATCTGCTTCTACTGTGGTGGAAACGCCGGTATTTGACAGTGAATACCAGATTACAGCGACTCTATTCAACATTTCAATGTAGACTGGGTGATTCTGAGCTTAATCCCACAAATGAATTGGTTACCACCGCTAAAAGTAGAGGATGTTTTTTTGGGGAAACAGCCCATTAAAATCCAGTTCCATCGCTTTGGCCGACTAGAAGACTGTGATGATCCTATGATTTTCCTGGAGAAATGTCATGATTCATGATTTGATTTGATATGATTTAAGTTTCTTGATGCTTTCTTGTCAGAAGATATGAGGATGAGTTAGCGGAGAGAGTAATGGAGTAGCGGAGTAGAGTGTTCACGTGTACAGCAGGAAGGTGAGATTTTTCCCTCACATGTACTGAACTTTGTGCAAACGCTGCAAGCCACAAATTGAAGTGGATGAAGTTATTAAGCTAATCTTGAAGAGTATCAATCCTCAGATGGCAAGCCAACTTCTAAGTAATGGTGTTACATCTGTTGACAGTTTAGTCCATTTTGGACAACAGCTGAAAAAGGTCAAGGAAAACCAGCTACAATATGAACAACTGAAAAAACCTTGGAAACTCAGAGTAACTAGTCCTGATTCTGCTCAGTCGAGTAACCCAGAAAATAGCACCAGTACCACAGGACTCCTCTAAAACTCCCTTCTGTTGGTGGTGTAAGGGCCTTCATGCTTCTACTTATCCTCAGGGTTGTTCTGCTAAGAACAAAAACTATAAAGGCCAGCAAAGTTCAAATCCTGTCAAAGGTAACCATGGTAATCATCCGACTGTTAGCACTGTCAATCACATGGAGTCTGTATACTCACCTACTCATCCTTTCTCCTCATCTCTGCACAGCAGTTGGTTGTTCCTGTAAACATTGACTCTTGGCAAGGCCAAGCTTTGGTTGACAGAGGATCTTCATATACACTGCTAAATGAAAAACAGACCCTCAGTTCAGGGTCTGAGCTGTTGAGTTTGATAATAACACACTCAACAGCTCAGACCCTGAACTGAGGGTCCCATTTATCTGGCTGATGGAGGAGCTCGGCAACCATTAGGTTGAGGTGAAGTACAACTTGCAGTGCAAACATTAACTGTCACCTTACCTGTGGTTGTCCTTGCCCCACAGGTGCTTGTCTTTCCTGTTGTGTTGGGTTTAGACTTTGGGTTGGGTTTATCTTTTCTTCAGTGGGCTACAAATGGACATCCGGAACAATTTCTACTGCTTTTAGCCTGATGAAAAATATTATTTTCTGAAAAATGATGCTCACTTCCATGACTGGCACAATTCTTCACCTCTTGCTCTCTTTTCTGCTCTTCCACCACGTACAACAAAGGAATAAGCAAACCATCTGCATGTAGCATGCCAAAATGTTTAATTATTTACACACATTTTTAAATATTTGATATCGATATTAAATATCGTGCTTTTCATCTCAGATGCAATCTAAACTCTCAATACATCTCAGTTCATCTCTAACCAATACATCACACACATTACACAAAAACAGCGTGTTTCAGTTTTCTCTTTAAATCGCCCAGCAACCTTAACCCAGCAATACAAGTGTTCACTGCTAAAGAAGCAAAGGTAGCTTTAATCATCTCTCTGCTTCAAGGAATAGCACTGGACTGGGCCCATGCTACTTGAGAGTGAGACAGGCTCCATGCAAGAGGTCACAAAACCTGTTAACATCTGAATCTGAGCTCTGCATCAAGAAAACCTTCAGCTGTTCAACACTGATTCTAAGCTTTCCCCTAGCTAACCCATCATGATCCAGTTATCTTCTAGAAAGGAGGGTGAGATTTTGAAATCGAGCAATTTCTGTCATAACACCTGCAATAGAACCATGCTTCCCATTGTATATCTCTCCACTGCAGGTCACCATTATGTCTCTCCATTAACCCTCTGGGGTCTAAAGTGTTTTTGGGGTCCTTGAGATGTTTTGACATGCCCTGACATTTGTGCTTTTTTCAGTTGCTTATAAACTTATTAATGGCAAAGGTGTAATTACACTCTATTTAGCACAAACAGGGCTACCATAATATGTGAGCAACATGTATTTACATGTTTGTATTTTTGAGAGAATATTGTTTATGCATGGTTATTGATAAAACTAAAAATTAAAGTTTCTGAAATAAGGCCACAAAACACATACTAAATATGTGTCCACAATACTTTTGACTAATGGCTGTTGTGGCCTAGAGTTTTTGCTTCAAAATGATCTGAAAATCATCCTGCCTAATCATTCACATAAAACAATACATTGATTTAAATTTTGTAAAACACTTTTTGTTTGGAAAGGCAATATGCGTGTGGGGATGAACGGCCCAACCCCTTATCATGAATAATTTACACCTGAGAAGACAATGACTCGCATAATCAGCCTTTCATTCAGGTGTGTCACACAAGAAAGAATGTGAGAAAAAAAAAAAAAAAAAAAAAAAAAATATATATATATATATATATATATATATATATATATATATATATATATATATACACACACACACTGCCGTTCAAAAGTTTGGGGTTGGTACGATTGTTAATGTTTTTAAAAGAAGTCACTTATGCTCACCAATGTTGTATTTATTTAATCAAAAATACAACAAAAAATCAGTAATATTGTGAAATATTATTACAATTTAAAATAACTGTTTTCAATTTTAATATATTTTAAAATATAATTTATTCCTGTGATTTTAAAGTTGAATTTTCAGCATCATTACTCCAGTGTTCAGTGTCACATGATCCTTCAGAAATCAGTATAATATGATGATTTTATGCTCAAGAAACATTTCTCATTATTATCAATGTTTAACAATTTTTACATTTTTATTTCAGGATTCTTTGATAAATAGAAAGTTCAAAAGAACAGAATTTATCTGAAATAGAATATTTTGTAACATTAAATACTACCGTTCAATACTTTGGGGTCAGTAAGTATTTTTATTTTATTTTTTGGGGGAAATAAATAAAATAAATCAATACTTTTATTCATCAAGGAGGAATTAAATTGATCAAAAGTGACAGTAAAGACATTTATAATGTTATAAAAGATTATATTTCAAATAAATGCTGTTGTTTTTAACTTTCTGTTCATCAAATAATTCTAAAAAAATGGTACACAACTGTTTTCAACATTGATCATAATAATAAATGTTTCTTGAGCATCAAATCCTCATATTAGAATGATTTCTGAAGGATCATGTGACTGAAGACTGGAGTAGGCCTAATGATGCTGAAAATTCAGCTTTGATCACAGGAATAAATAATATTTTAAAATATATTAAAATCGAAAACAGTTATTTTAAATTGTAATAATATTTCACTATATTACTGTTTTTTGTTGTATTTTTAATGAAATAAATACAGCATTAGTGTCACGGTGTGGGTTTTGTGTCTTGTTCCTTGTTATTGTCTGTCATGTGATTCCCTGTTTGTCATGTGATCCTGCCATGTGTCTTGTCCCATGTTCAGCTGTTCCCCGTTATGTTGATTAGTCTTCCCAGGTGTTTCAGTTTAACCACGCCCCCTCGTTATCTTGTTTAGCTTGTGTTCCCTTGTATTTAAGCCCTGTGTTTTAGTTCAGTCCTTGTGAGTTCTTAATGTTGTAGTGTTGTATGTTGGCTGTCCAGAATCTGGTTATCTTGTCTGTATTTGTTAGTTTCTAGATTATTTAAATAAAACCCCCTGCTGCACTTGGATCCTTCTTTTTGCCTCTGCTTCAGCTGCATCATAACAGAAGAACTCACCACAATATGGATCCAGCAGTAGTCAGCGACCAGTAGTGATGGCCAAATGAGGCTTCCTGAACCACTGAGGCTTTCCAGCCCATTGGTTCACCAAAAGGTTCGTTTACCTGAAGCCTCATGAAACAGTGTGCTCCCTAGTGACACCTGCTGTGCAAAGCAATGTATCGCACACAAATCTATTCATCCTGAGCAACCAAATTGTCATGGTGTGGGCACACCCTTTTTCTATTGCCTGTGTATTAAATAAAGTTTTTTACTCTGCTTGTGTTTACCTATGCACACACAACTCACACACACATAACTTTGTATTCAGTAGTTCTTTGGGTTAGTGATGACAGTGAATGCCCCAAATGAGTGTCAAGAAATCACTGAGTGCAGTGCTGACTGAGTGCAATAGTGTAGTGATTATGGAACTGGGAGTACAATTATGTAGTGCTTATGGAACTGGGAGTGGAACAGCAAAGTGCAACAGGGATGGGAACATTTTTACTGATTTTTATTTAAAAACAAAAGTTTTTTTACAGTATTTGGATTGAGGCGGTTTCTCTTTTTGGAAACCACCTCTCCAGCCTTAGAAAACACCCTTTCACAGGGCACCGATGATGCCGGACAACATAAGAACGTAAGTGCCAGCTTATATAAATTGGGATGTTGGAGCTTCTGTTTGTTCCAAACCTTGTTATGAGCAATCAATTCAAAATGCTCCCAGACAGGAGAAGTTCTCCTCTTTCTTGCTGGCTCCATTGTAAGGGCTCTAGGTTTGCCTTTAACGTTTGCACTCTAAGGCTTTCCCTACAGTCTAGTCTTAGAATAATAATAATAGCAATAATATATATATATATATATATATATATATATATATATATATATATATATATATATATACAATAATAACACTACTACCAATATATGTATATATATATAGCAACTAGAACTAGATATAGGCTAATTTACTCTAATAATCTAATAATCTACTAAACTAAGTATAATGTAATATAATATATAATACAGGCTATGATATATAATGATAACTATGCTACTACAAACTCGCTACAACTCGCTACTCACTACTTCGTACAACCAACACTTCAACACCAATGCAAACGCCTACTGCAAAACCCACGAGAGGCGCGAGGTTTCGAACCACTTTTATCCGGAAGCGATACTCAGAATGAAGCAATGACGTATTCAACACAATCCGAGGCCTCGTTTGTTATCGTCACGTGATTTTCACGGAAACGACACAAGCCTCGAATCGGGGCTTCATCTGGAACGCCCCTTTTTGCTCGACACAAGCTCCGGAGCCTCGCTTCAGATGTCACATCACTAGCGACCAGGCCCTAAGGAAATTTCTTTGTTCTTTGTTTCAAAACGGCCAGCCCATTGAAAGGTATGTGAGGGACTTTTTGGCCTGCTGTCACTTGGCGTCGCTCGATGGCACCGAGCTCATGGACCTGTTTTGGAGCGGGCTGGATGACAACATCGCTCAGTTGATGCCGGAGGGCCATGCCGGCTGGACCCTGGAGGGATATGTCGACCTGGCCCTTTTCTTGAGCGGTTCGGCACTTACTGTGGGCTTGGTTAATGAAACACCCCGCAAGCTCACAGTACTTCCAGAGCCCTCATCACTGATCCAGTCTGCCCAGCCAGAGTCAGTTCACGTCTTGCCAACCTTCAAGCCAGCCACCGGATCAGTCTATGGCCGTACTGGACCGGTTTCTAGCGTGGCCGATCCCCTGCTAATTTCTGCACGTGCTGCCAAGAGGGCTATCGTTCCAGGGTCTCGTTCTCCAAAGCCTTCACCGCTGGTCCCGTCCAGCACAGAGCCTTCACCGCTGGTCCCGTCCAGCACAGAGCCTTCACCGCTGGTCCCGTCCAGCACAGAGCCTTCACCGCTGGTCCCGTCCAGCACAGAGCCTTCACCGCTGGTCCCGTCCAGCACAGAGCCTTCACCGCTGGTCCCGTCCAGCACATTGCCTTCACCGCTGGTCCCGTCCAGCACAGAGCCTTCACCGCTGGTCCCGTCCAGCACAGAGCCTTCACCGCTGGTCCCGTCCAGCACAGAGCCTTCACCGCTGGTCCCGTCCAGCACAGAGCCTTCACCGCTGGTCCCGTCCAGCACAGAGCCTTCACCGCTGGTCCCGTCCAGCACAGAGCCTTCACCGCTGGTCCCGTCCAGCACAGAGCCTTCACCGCTGGTCCCGTCCAGCACAGAGCCTTCACCGCTGGTCCCGTCCAGCACAGAGCCTTCACCGCTGGTCCCGTCCAGCACAGAGCCTTCACCGCTGGTCCCGTCCAGCACAGAGCCTTCACCGCGGGTCCCGTCCAGCACAGAGCCTTCACCGCGGGTCCCGTCCAGCACAGAGCCTTCACCGCGGGTCCCGTCCAGCACAGAGCCTTCACCGCGGGTCCCGTCCAGCACAGAGCCTTCACCGCGGGTCCCGTCCAGCACAGAGCCTTCACCGCTGGTCCCGTCCAGCACAGAGCCCTCACCGCTGGTTCCGTCCAACCCAGAGCCTTCATCGCTGGTTCCGTCCAGTCCAGAGCCCTCGCTTCACGTCAGCCACGTCCAGCCCTCGCTTCACGTCAGCCACGTCCAGCCCTCGCTTCACGTCAGCCACGTCCAGCCAGAGCTTCACGTCAGCCACGTCCAGCCAGAGCTTCACGTCACTTCTGCCAAGCCAGAGACGCTTCACATCACTTCTACAGAGCCAGTGTCTACAGACAAGATGGCCGATCCAGAGTCGGTTCACGTCACTTCCTCCGAGCCAGTGTCTACGGACAAGATGGCCGCCTTCGAGCCAGTGTCTACGGACAAGATGGCCGATCCAGAGTCAGTTCACGTCACTTCCTCCGAGCCAGTGTCTACGGACAAGATGGCCAAACCAGAGACCGTTCACATCACTTCTGCTGATCCAGAGACTGTTCACGTCACTTCCTCCGAGCCAGTGTCTACGGACAAGATGGCCGCCTCCGAGCCAGTGTCTACGGACAAGATGGCCGCCCCCGAGTCTGTTCCTGTTCCCGAGCCAGAGTCTGTTCCTGTTCCCGAGCCAGAGTCTGTTCCTGTTCCCGAGCCAGAGTCTGTTCCTGTTCCTGAGCCAGAGTCTGTTCCTGTTCCCGAGCCAATGTCTGTTCCAGAGCCAGTGCCTGTTCCAGCGCCAGAACCAGTGTTTGTTTCTGTGTTTGTGTCTGTTCTTGTGGCTGTTACAGTTTTGGTGTCTGTTCCTGAGCCGGTGTCTGTTCCTGAGCTAATGTCTGTTCCAGAGCCAGTGTCTGCTGTTCCTGAGCCGGTGTCTGCTCCGCCCTGGCCGCCCAAGGGGTCTTCACCGCCCTGGCCGCCCGAAGGGTCTTCACCGCCCTGGCCGCCCGAGGGGTCTTCACCGCCCTGGCCGCCCGAGGGGTCTTCACCGCCCTGGCCGCCCGAGGGGTCTTCACCGCCCTGGCCGCCCGAGGGGTCTTCACCGCCCTGGCCGCCCGAGGGGTCTTCACCGCCCTGGCCGCCCGAGGGGTCTTCACCGCCTGGTTCACCCTGGCCGCCTGAAGTGCCTTGCCCCCTGCACAGACTTGACCCTCCATCCCTCCCCCAAGACCGCCTCCGCCTCACCACCCTCCTGAACTATTGTTTTTTGTTTTTTATGGGCGTCGGGAGCCGCCCATAGGGGAGGGGCTATGTCACGGTGTGGGTTTTGTGTCTTGTTCCTTGTTCTTGTCTGTCATGTGATTCCCTGTTTGTCATGTGATCCTGCCATGTGTCTTGTCCCATGTTCAGCTGTTCCCCGTTATGTTGATTAGTCTTCCCAGGTGTTTCAGTTTAACCACGCCCCCTCGTTATCTTGTTTAGCTTGTGTTCCCTTGTATTTAAGCCCTGTGTTTTAGTTCAGTCCTTGTGAGTTCTAATGTTGTAGTGTTGTATGTTGGCTGTCCAGAATCTGGTTATCTTGTCTGTATTTGTTAGTTTCTAGATTATTTAAATAAAACCCCCTGCTGCACTTGGATCCTTCTTTTTGCCTCTGCTTCAGCTGCATCATAACAATTAGTGAGCATAAGTGGCTTCTTTTAAAAACATTAAAAATCGTACCGATCGTAACCCAAACTTTTGAACGGCAGTGTATATATATATAATCCAAATATAAATGAAAGTCAAAAGCACATTTTTAGTACATAGTCATTCCTGGAAACAAATCCTGTTCAAATAGGCTATATGGGCCATTCTCCAGAATTTGTTCAAAGTTAGAGATGGAAACATCTTGAAAAGAAAATTTTCTTTTCCCATACATTTCTTATAAAGTATTATTTTTAAAAGTAGGCCAATAAATTTTATCATACATATTTTAAAGTTAAGGATTCATTAGTTTGATATAGCTTACATTGGAACAAACACTAATAACATCTTAGTTGATGAGTTTATTTTTGACAGAACATACTATATATTTAACATATGAGCAGAAACTGGCTAACAAAAGCTTATTTGATATTTTAGAATAAAAACTTTATAATCTATCCAAAACTACGAAATGTTGTCTTTCATATTTCATCTGTAACATAGTAAACATAAACAACAGCGCCCATCTGTGCCGTTAATTCATTCACACACAGAAACGTGATTCAAATTTAAACAGTCTTTTTGCGTTTACAGACACTATTCCATATCGCAATTAGAACAAAGCACAAGAATAAAAAACTTACTATTCACAATTCTCGGCTAGATCCGTTGCTCCTCGAAAAGAAAATAAACCAGCACATGTTCTGAGGTAAATGTCCCAGGATTATTCCTCACAGCCTCGCAAGACGAAATAGTACATTAATCTGATGATTCAATTTGTTGTGTTATCGCGTTTATGAGGGGCATTTACACGTTTGCATGTGTTGCTTCAGATCATTTGCGTTTGAATAGCGTGCGCTCTCCGAGGGCGTGTCACATTAGCAGAATAATGAGCTGAGAGAACGATAATGAGATCGGCTGACACCTCTCTTTTTTATAGATTACATAAACAGAGAATATTTATTTTAGTTTTGAATTAGATATTTTAAAAGTACAAACTTAAATGATTATAGAGATATATTGCTCATGCCTGGGTGAATAGTATTCGCTGAGTTTTGTTTAAGTTTAGAGACGTGCTCCAGAAAAAAGGTTAATGGAGATGGAGAGACAGAAAGCACACCCTGTTTATTTTCTTTATTTTACAAAAGCACAATGTTTTATTTCGATTGTAAGTGGACACATATAAAGTAGACATTCAACAGTTTATTTTTTTATATTTCTTAAGTCTGTATGACCAAAAATGACAGAGTATTTTAAGTCTATTTTCCTGCTATGTGAAAAAAATCGAGCAAAACGCGCCGGCGCGTTTGTCGACCTCAGAGGATTAACATAAACACTAAACCTGGACTGTCATTTCGGTTGATGTGCCTATGTTTATCATGACCTGCACGGGGTGGTAGAAGTCGACACATTGACATCACATCGGGAGTGGGAGCGGTCGCAGCGGTTGTCCTTCCAAAATGTTTCCTTAAGTTTTCTATTCCAGGAACTTGAATATGTTAAATATGTAAATAGGTTTAATATGAGATATTTTCAATTGTGAGGGAATCTCCTTTTGCACAGATTTTCTATAGGATTAAGGTCTGGGCTCTGGCTGGGCCATTCCAAAATATCCCTCTTTCTTTGGTGAAGCCATTCTTTTGTTGATTTAGATGTGTGCTCGGATCATTGTCGTGATGAAAGGTGAAAGTTCTCTTCATTTTCAGCTTTCTAGCACAGTGGTTCCCAACCTTGAGCTTACGAGCATGGAGAAGTAGCATAGAGATTGAATGAAAAGGTCACAGGTTCAAACCAGATGAGGGTAATTACTAACTTACTTTTACAGATACACATTTTATAAAAATGAAATACTACTTTTACTGGGAAATCAACACATGTGTCGTCATTTTATCTATCGTAACACAAATTACTTTATAAAAACAACCAAATTTCCCTGCATAGTGGGACCTCACAATCTATACCCAGAAGCCTTTGTGCTTGAAAAATATAATTATGTATGCTTAAGCAATATCTCAGAAATAGCAATATGTCTAGGCCATATCTCAGCAATATCCAATGGAGATTGGGACATTGCTTAATATCCGAGCACCAATGCTTGCCCAAACATACCAAATAATTTTTTTCCAAGCATAAGCACATGAATATTCCTCCATTTTGGGAGCTTGTAAATCTGGTAATTTTTGTTGTTACATTGTACTTGCATCTTACATTTGAAGTACCTGCTTATAATTTCATATGTAGTTACATTATTGATGGTACCTCAACCCTAAACCTACCCAACTGCAATACATTTACATTTAGTCATTTAGCAAACGCTTTTATCCTAAGCGACTTACAACTAAGGACTAAAGTCAAGTTATCGTGAAGAGGCAAAAACAATGCAAGAAGTGCTCAAAATACAAAGTTCAAGCATCGCTCAGAGTAGCATAAGCCAGACAAGGGAGGATTTAAAGGAAAAGGAAAGATTTTTTTCTTTTTCTTTTTTTTTCCTTCTATGTTAAGTGCTCACGGAAGAGATGAGTTTTCAGTTGTCTCCACCAGCATGGAGCCGTGAATGAGAATGTTCTGGAGAGTGATTTAGTGGCTCACTGAGATGGTTCCACGAGCTGTCGCTCATTGACTGATCGTAGGCTTCTGGTAGGGATGTAGACTCGTAGGAGCGAATGAAAGTAGGAGGGAGCTCCAAATAGAAATCTGGAGTTTAAAACTACATGCAGGTTTTTAATAATAACATTTATGTACATAATAGTTAAACAGACCTAAATAAAGTGATGTGGGACCTAATTCCCACATCACTTTGTTAATTCTATAATAAACTTAAAGTAAATGTTTTTAATTTATTCAATCACAGTATAGACAAGAGAATGCAAAATAATATTCTATACCTTTTCATCGCTTTTGTTTAGCATTTCTACAAAACGAATATTAACCCTTGATCACCTGAGGCATCTTTTCCAAAATTGTATTGTCAAGTTGTTTTATGGCCGAAATGAAGACCTACACATTAATCAAGTCCCCTTTGTTTTACACAAAGCTTTCAAGTGGTTTATGCAATAGTCAATAGAACAATTACAGTATATGCACAATATGTCTGTACTGTGACAAAACATGTTTATATTTATATTTGATATATTAACAATTGTTTATATGAATTATGTGATGCATTTGCCTTGGTCTGTTTCTGCTTGCGTGAACACAGGTTCATCAATACTACAGCTTTTTCCCAGAAGATAAGGTCCCTTACGTGAACAGTATTGGTGAAAAGCATCGAATCAAACAACTCCTTCAGCAACTGCCACCACATGACAATGAGGTTTGTTAGTACAGTCATAACTCAAAAAAGTTTAATGCAAAAATGCATAACAATAGCACATACTAATCGCATATACTTTTATTCTTTTCTTTCATCTTGAGGTCAGCTTGTCTCTACTCATCTTAACATTAGACTTCAAGAAGTCTGCAAAAGTATTTCAACACAATATGGATTTTTTTTTAGAAATATAATTTAAATATAATTAGTTTAAGAAGATTACATTCTTTAGCAATATTCACACTGGATTAGTATTATCTGGGGACCTCGTGTGATTTCGAAATTACCCCCATCCCCCCCCCCCCAATTCTGAATTTCGTGTGGCGCAATATGATGTCAATAGGCTAATGCTTGGACATGTCTTGTCGTTATTATAGGTCTAGCTGTATGATATATCATCAACAGAATAATGTTCTTTACCGCATGCAGCTGTATGTCATTAATCTCCATCTAATCATTCTTTTTGTTTTCGCTCTTCTGATGATTTTCAGCTTTCTCTTTCTGCAAATTGTATAGTTGTAAGGTGTAGGTATAGCTCAATAACCCAGCACCCAAAATACTATCAAAACACTACAACGCAATCTCCATTCTTCGTGAAAGATCAATAAAAGGCACACAGGAAACAAAAACCTTGAAAAAAATTATATACGACCCGGCAAATCACAGATGTCGATTCGCACGGGACTAATATTCTCACAGGACCTTGGTGTTCGGAGAATTATGGTAGGTCATTTGGGGGGGAATTTTTACTTTATAAATTACTGACATGGCCGATTCGCATGGGATTAAGATCACAGACAACCTCTGCAATTATTACAAATGACTAGAGGTCACCAGGTAATACTAATCCAGTGCGAATAGGGCTTCTGTTACAAGTCAGAGGTCAATTACTGATGCTTAGCTCCTCAGTTAAATAAATGTCTGTTCCCTTTCAGTCAGTCACATTCAACATTACGTCAGAGTGACTGACGAATTGGGATCTTGCCTGAGAGCCCAATCACCTTTGAGTGTAACTAAATGAGTTGGCGTACAGCGATGCTGACGTCTCCACTCCCTCCTTCGGGGAATGGGGGTTACAATAGTAACCTAGACGTTTGCTAGACAAATGTGCTTGTCAGAAATCAATGATCTCCACTGGTACTGAATGCAACATTTACATTGGTATGAGTGAAAATGAAAAGAACTCGTCTAGAGTGACTCCACCTTTAGTACTCAACTTGTGTCCTGCATTACAATTGTATACATACACGAATAAACGGTGTGTTACTTTGGTCAGAAATTATCTTGTGATTTTTAAATCAGATCCCAAGCTCTTTGATAAAACGGTTGCCCCAATTTGCAATGTATTGTACATTTTTTAAGTAAGGTCATGTTTTGATGTTTTCTGGGTGTTACAGAATCCTTATATTTGTGCTTGGTTTTTCAACCGTCTTGTCCAATAATTGTAAATAATTTACACAGGGCACTACATAGTTAAACATAAATTATAGCCAGTTTCTGGTCTTTAGGAAAACTGTAGGTTTAATTCCCCATTTGCAGTTTTAAATGCAATTGCAACTGTTAAAGATTTATTAATCTGCAATCCTAGGATCTACAAAAAAATCTATGTAAAATTGTGCTTCATAAAACAAATCACCACTTGGTGCTGTATGTTATAGGGGTTTTACCACAGGTAGATGGTTTTCTTAGGCAAAGTGGAGTAAATATTATTATAATAATATACACGAATATTATAAAAAGCATATTTATTAATAGCAATAATCTGAATAAATAATATGTGTAAAGAAATGTAGTTCATTCATAACTTAATCATAGCTGTTTATGACTGAAAAGCAAGGTTGCTACTTGGCACATTAGAATTGAATGTGCAGTCACAGATGTATGTTCATCGGCATTCTATAACGGCATTGCATGAGGCTCATCCAATAAGAATTCAGATGATCTGTAATGATGCTTGCTTACTGATGATACTTTCTGATGTCAGGTTCGTTACTGTACCTCACTGGATGAAGAAGAAAAGCGGGAATTGAAGATCTTCAGTAATCAGCGAAAGAGAGACAATCTCGGCAGAGGCACTGTCCGACCTCTACCCCTCACTATAACTGGAGCTATATGTGAACAGGTACATGCGAGTACTGATTAACAGCAAGCCAGAGACTGGCACAAAATATAAGAGATTGGAACAGGATATGTTTTAACCATTCATAATAATGCAGGCAGTAATAGTCTTTTAGTGGAGATATGCAAGCTTTTGTTTCTCACCCTCATTATCTTAGAGATGTGCACGTAATCTCTCCATAGCCGCCAGACCGGCAGTTTTTTTGCATAAATTAAACATTATCTCATCGACCAATCAACATCTTTTCTGGACTAGTGAACTGGATTAACAAAAAAGAGTAGCCATGCAGATGTAGTAAAAATGTTTCAGTATTTATTTCAGTAATGATTGCATGTTACACTGCATATTATAGGCTGCACAATAAAGGTAGGGACACACCAAACCAAACGGCAAAGAACTAGCGCTGATGAAAGCCGACTGTGTTGTCTGTGTTACTGTTGTCACCTCAAAGTCTGTGCTTGAACACACCGAAAGGACTACAGGCGACTGTCAACTAGCATTTGCGTTCCGTGCCTGCGTGTAACGGAGATAACTGTCTATTTTAGCAGATATATTCAACTATATTCGTCATTCTAACAGGGAAAGCCAACTAAGATTGCATGTATACAAACCATAAACAAAGCGGTGCTTGCTTACCGTTCTGAATATCAAAATGATGACCTCGTTCTTTATTCCACTCCGCTCATGTTATGAAAATATTCACGCAGTGGAATGCTCAGGTAAGATGACGTAAAATTAGAACAGCCTTCTGTCTGTGCCGTCATGACCTCTTTGCTCGCTTTCATCACTTGCTCTTTTTCTTGTTCGCTAAACTGAACAGCCAATCAGAGTTCTCTCTCTCACCGACGGCCCGACTCCGATTCTACTGTATGTGTTGAACACAGTGTTGATTCTATGTGTTGGCCAAAAAAAACCCTGACAGCGTCCGACTAGAGCCAACGGTGCGGAACACAGCGAAAAAATGAAGTCTGTTGGCGCTCAGAAACGGTAAAGGTGTGTCCCTGTCTTAAGGTGCAACAAGCAGCAAATGACAAAATGTCCCTCTCACACAGTGCAGAGACCAGATCAATGGTGGCGATATCGCAGTGTTTGCCTCACGGGTTGGCCATGGCCTGTGTTGGCACCCCCACTGTTTTGTGTGCAGCGTGTGTTGCGAGCTATTGGTAGATCTCATCTACTTCCACCTGGATGGCAAGATCTACTGTGGCCGCCACCATGCTGAACGAATTAAGCCACGTTGCTCAGCATGTGATGAGGTAAGCTGACCATGTAGAATCCAAGCATCTGTCCGATGGCTGAAATCAACCTTTATTCTGTTTGCATTCTTAAACATTCCAGTGGGTGACCTGTGACATGTCAGTACTGCTTCAGAATATAAAATCCACATAAACTCACATAAATTGTGAACATAAATGTACACACGCATGATGTTAATAAATCACTCTCTTTTTGTAGATTATCTTCGCAGATGAGTGCACAGAAGCAGAGGGGCAGCACTGGCACATGAGGCACTTCTACTGTTATGAGTGTGAGGCTCCACTAGGTGGTCAGCGGTACATCATGCGTGAGGGTCATCCTCACTGCTGCAACTGCTTTGAGTCACTTTATGCAGAATACTGTGACTCTTGTGGAGAGCACATAGGTAAGGGACGGCATCCTTCAATCTGCATTTTTTCCTCATCCTTCAATCCACAGAATTACTGCAAGATCAAACTAGGGCTGCTTTTACACTGCAAGTCTTAATGCATAGATCTGCGGCCGTATTCACAAAACATTTCATCTTACCACTAAGAGTTCTCCTAAATGGCAGTGAAAGTTCTTAGTTAACCCTTAGGGGTCTAAGGTGTTTTTGGGGTCCCTTAGATGTTTTGATATGCCCTGACATTTGTGATTTTTTCTGTTGTATTTTTGAGATAATTTTTATGCATAGTTATTTAAAAAACAAAAAATGAAAGTTTCTGAAATAAGGCCACAAAACACATACTGAATATGTGTCCACAAGACTTGACTAATGGATGTTTTCGCCTAGAGATATGCTTCAAAATGATTTGAAAATCATCCTGCCTACTCACAAAATTTAAATCAATGTATTGCTTTATGTGAATAAGACACTTTTTTTTAAGGCAATATGCGTGGGGGTGTGAGTGATCATGAATGATGCTGTGATTCACACCTGAGAAGACACTGATTAGAGCCCTGCGCGGGACTGTTTTCTTCATCCCGCTCCCGCCTGCGCCCGCCGAATTTCTGACCATTACCGCCCGCTCCCGCAACGTATGTGTTACACTCCCGCCCGCTCCCGCAATATGTATGTCCACTCCCGCCCGCACCCGCAAAACCTTCACTGAGAGGGAATTAAAGAATGTGAGGACAAAAGATTATATATTGCTTTTGCTTGTAGTTTATTTAGAATATAGTTAACAATTAAATATAAATGAAAGTCAAAAGCCCATTGCATACACAGTCATACCTGGGAACAAATCCTTATCAAATAGGATATATGGGCCATTCTACAGAACTGGTTCAAAGTTAGAGTTGGAAACATCTTGAAACAATGTCTTTTACCAATTTTGTATGCATGCAAATTGTATAATATCCAAGCCAAGGTAAACATTTCTAGTAATTGTGCAGTTAATTCTCATACTGTATTTTCAGAAAGTTTTGGAATATTTATCCTCTCCCCAAATTTGTCACTAATAAAACACAATAACACATAATTTAATGAGAAGGCTTATATTGACCTAGTAAAAAAATTTTTACATCAACCTTGTAAATATTTTTTTTGCTATTTTATTAAAAAGTTTTCACGTGTAAATCCACAACAATTACAATTTTAACAAAATTTCAAGTGTAATCTTTCTTTGTATAAAACATACATTTTATCTTATGTATTTCAAAGGTAAGGATTCATTAGTTTGAATATACATTGGAACAAACACTATAATAACATATTAGTTGAAAATTCAATATACCTATTTCATTCTGACAAAACATCCCATACTATATATTTAACATATGAGCAGAAATTTGCTAACAAAGCTCATTTGATGTGGCAGTAGTCTATTTTACAGTAAAAACTTTATAATCCAAAACTAGTCAACGAAATCTTGTCTAAACAATCATATTTACTCTGTAACATATTGTTTTTATGATATATTAATATAGGGCATAATGTTATATTGCAGTTTAATACATGGCTTATACAAAGGTATTTTATTTCAACATATTTCAGTCGATTTTTACTCCTTAGTAAAGCAATATAGTTTGGGAAAAGCTAAACTAGTAGATGTAGAAATAGCATGTATACTAGTGTAAGTGCCTGTAGTAAACAACAGCGCATCTGTGCCGTTCATTCACACATAGACACACGATTCATATTTAAAAGTCTTTTGCGGTTTACAGACACTATATCACGATTAGAACAAAGCACTTAAGAATAAAGAACTTACTATTCACAATCCTCAGCTGGATCCGTTGCTCCTCGAAAATGAAACCGAAACCAGCACTTCTGAGGTAAATTTTTCCAGGATTATATTACTATTACGTTTTATAAATAGAGTTTTGTAGGAGTACGTTCAAACGGTCTATCTAATCCGCTCAATTCTCAAGAGATATACACAGCCAAGAGCCAACTCAACTAGTGACCTCAACAGTTTTATGCATCCCTCCACCACCCCGTTCCTCACTCTCGGCTGGGGATACGGGAATAACTCTGGGTTTGGGATAAACTCCTCACTCTTCGGCTAGGGATAATGGGAATAACTCTGGGTTTGGGCTGAACTCCTCACTCTCGGCTGGGGATACGGGAATAACTCTGGGTTTGGGCTGAACTCCTCACTCTCGGCTGGGGATACGGGAATAACTCTGGGTTTGGGCTGAACTCCTCACTCTCGGCTGGGGATACTGGGAATAACTATGGGGTTTGGGATAAACTCCTCACTCTTCGGCTAGGGATACTGGGAATAACTCTGGATTTGATCTGAACTCCTCACTCTCCGCTGGGGATACTGGGAATAACTCTGGATTTGATCTGAACTCCTCACTCTCCGCTGAGGATACTGGGAATAACTCTGGATTTAGTCTGAACTCCTCACTCTCCGCTGGGGATACTGGGAATAACTCTGAGTTTGGGCTGAACTCTGAGCTCGGAGACCTCGATCCCCTTGGACAGCACTCCAAACACGCTTATATTTTTTTACTCTATTTGATCAGTTGTAAGTGTGAACTTTTGAAAACAACTGCCACAGGTAATCAGACATTATTTATTTATTTATTTATTTATTTATAAAAGTATTTTGGGGCGTTTTATCGTAGATTAAAATCTATAAATCAAAATATGTATTGCATTTATGAAGAAAAGATTCAGCATCCAAGGCTCTATCGTCCTGCCATATCTGAACTCTGATAAACACTACTGTCATCTAGCTCTCATCTCTAGGTCAGTCAACTCATGTTTTCTCTGCACCTTAACTGCTTCATCAGTTACTAAGAGATCCTGAAGTGAGCTTTCCCTCCTGGATTCTGGTGACGACCTCTGAGTTCTTTGAATCTTTAACCATTTACTGGGCAGCATACCAAAAATTGATTCTTGGCATCATGTATTGCCAGGCTGAGTCTTTCATCAGTTTGAACAAGGCTGTCAGATGTTAGATTTTCATTGGACATGGGTAGGCCTGTGACATGTTCAAAAGAGCATAGTCCAATTTCCTTACTGCATTGCTCATCATTATGCAGTTTTGTTTTAGCTTCCATCAAAAGCAAAACTGCAAAACTGGTTGTGTGTCTTGCTGAAGTTGTCTTAATGCCACTGTACGTGCACCTCTCTCCTTTACGGCTTGTTTAGCAGCACTGTCTACTAGGACATCATCTTTGGCTTCAGTTGTTGAGACTTTTGTATGCTTTTACTTTTGGGGTGGTGTCTTCTTTTTGTCGTTTTTGCATACACATGAAGTCCATCAGTTGTTGGATGAGATGTCACTAGTTGGTGCGGCAAAGAGAGGCTCAAGCGTTTTCCTGTGGCTCAACAGCTTTTAGCAGAGTCTGTTATTGTTTGGCTGTCAACTGCTGAAACCTCTTCAACAGGTTGTCTTCACAATTGCTTTGATGTCTTAAACTCAGCTTGGAATCACGAAACCAGTGATCTTCCTCATTGCAACACCTGCATCTTCCCTGAGTTTTTGCTTTTGAGATGTCTCTGATATTCACTTTCTTTATGCTCATTGTTCATTGTCCTGTTGTTGTATGACGAAGTTTAGGGTTGCAATGCTCTGAGATTGACTTCCTGCATTCTTTCAATCTTTGCTGACCATTCAACAATATGCAAAATGCTGTTCCAATACTGTCCCTGTCATTATTCTTGATTTTAAGGGCTATTGAGATCTCTGGTTTTAGCCTGTTTACAAAAGCTGTTTTCAGGGGCATTCCGGTGTAGCGAATTAGCTCTATGAAATATTAATAACCAATCATAACTTGTTAGTATTGATTATGAATATTTGGGTCAGTTAATCAGATTAACTTCATGTAGCTACATTAACATTACAACCAATTACTCAGTTCATTCTGTGAACCCTCAATATTGGTTATTAATTAATTAATAGAAATGTACATTTCCAGGGCATGGGAAATGTTTTTCTTACCAAGTACTACTAAGAGCAAGTAGTCAAGATCGATATGATTATTGACTTCCAGATATGAGCTTGAGACACAGATAACCTTACGTGTGATATGAACAAGACTTTATTACCTAGACTAAACATTTAAACTACTCTAACATACACATACATACATGCTTACAGTTTGCCAAGGGAAAGGGAGCTGAAGAAAAATACAGGAAAGCAAGAAGTTATAGCATTGTTTGAAATTCAGCAGATCAACAGCCTTGAGCAAACCATCAGTTTAGTTCTAACACGTCCTTTAAGAGGTGTAAGGATACTTAATGTATCAGATAATGAGACTAAGTTTGATACTTGCATGTCTCGCCCATTTGAATTAAACTGTCCTGATGCAATTTGTTGAGGCTCCAGTTGATCTTTGCTGATGTTGTTTTGATGAGAGAGAACCGGTTGGAGTCAGAGGATCTTTGGTGAATGGAAAGACAAGGCCGCAGCCTGGCACAAGCTTGGTGGTCCTTAGAACACTTCTAGTTTAGCATCATCTTCACATCAGGACTTCTAAGGAAGGACCAAGAGAAAGTCATCGGGGGCTCAGAAAGCCAAGAGCGTCCAGAGAGTCCAAAAACCAAGAGAGAGAGAGAGAGAGAGAGACTGATCTTGATCAGTGATTTTAAAGGGTGAAGATGTCACACCCTCTGGGGGTATGTGAGCCAATCCGAAGTTGTACCTTTGGAGGGAGATTTTATGACTCTTTGTGTTCAGACAGCACATTTGAATCTGTAATTTCATTGGGTGTTTAAGAGAAAGAATCTTCAAGATTCTTATAATACCCATGCGTCACAAAGTTAACAAAATGTAATGTAAATTAACAAATGGGGAACGAAGATTGGAATTTATAGAGACCAAATATGGTTCACATATTTGTATGCAAAGTCTAAAACATTAACCCATTAGAGTTTACAAGAAAACAAAGGCCAAAACAACATCCGAAGGAAAATCATGAGATATGAAAATTAGATACATGTTTATACATTTCTCAAGTGGTTATAGATTGAGTTTGCTGGACTATTCATTAGATAAAATGAAGAATTTGTGTGTGTGATTGGTCAAGACGCTACACCGGTGTTTTTGTCAAGATCTTAATTTTCATTTAGACCAGATTTTTCCAGCCAAGTTTGTCTAAAGTGTTCTTCAATCTCAGCAACACTTTCTCCTGCATGCATGAGTTAATTCTAGCCCTATTAAAGCTCTGCAGGTTTCAGATTCAACAAGAAAGTTTGTTCAGCTTCCCATCCAGCCTCAATGTTCACTTGAGACTCACCAATCCTTCTTTCAACACTTTCTGTTTTCAACAATTTCTGTCTCTTTTGGTCATTGTCCCTTAAGTTCACATTAACAATCATCACTTTGTGAAGTGCATGTAAATTGTAGATTTTCTGTAAGCTTTTAAGAAATTGCCAAGCTTTCCATGGTTGCTTTTACACGTCTGGCAATTATTTTGACCATCTGTCACCTTGCTCTGGAGTAGCTGGTTGGTATGTCCTATATGGAATGTATTTCATTATTACTTTTGTCACAGTGCGAGTTTGTTTACCATTCTCCTCATACTCATTCAATTGTCAATTTCAACATCACTTCTCCGGTTTTTGACAATCACAGGAACAAGTTTTACCATTGAGTTCCTTGAGGCATGAACACACGTGTTGATGGAAAATCCTGCCTCACTGTCAACAGAGCTGCTTGAAGATTTTGATTCCAGTTGTTTGGAGAGTAAAGTCAGCAGCTTTGCATTCTCATTTAAAAGTCTTTCTTTGTCCTTTTCATTCTGCAATTGTTCAGCCAGAGCTCGAACCTTTGCTTTCTTTGCTTTATGCTATAATTTGTCAGTCTCACACTTCTGTCGATGCTCTAGAATTTGTTTTACCAAAATCACAGATAAGTCATCTCTGTTAGTGTTTGTCCTTAAGCGCTGCATCTTTCCATAAGCCCTTTTAATGTCCGACAAGGCCCATGGTCCATTCTCTGAGTGCTTGATCCCGTACTTCTGGCACATGTCATCATGGCACGTGGGATAACAGGCCGTAATCCAATAACTTGATAACAGTCCAACCAGGCAAACAAAGCACAAGTGTAATCCAACAAACAATATCCAATAAAGCAGGCATGATGATCATAACAATAGACAAACCAGCCATGGAAAACACTCAGTAAGGCAGTAGAAGCCAGCAATACTTTGCAAAGTATTGTGGCAGGAACATGGAACAGGAACATTTATGCATGTGGCAAACAGGATATTAACTAATGCAGACGCGGTGTGTGATCGATACTTTCTCTGGAATGGGAGTCAGCTTTAGTTGTTACATAAATGTATCCTCATATCCTTTCTTGAGAGGACCCCAATGGAAACAAGTCTTTGGCTTTTTTGTGTATTTTATCCTCGACAGTTTTTCGAAATGATGTATGATCCCTCTTTGTACAAATTTTCTGTTTCAATAATGTCTAATAAACCAATCAATCAATTTATTAACAGAAAACTAATTATTTGATAAATTTTTTATTGCACCCTTAAAGTTCTCTATGCTCCCCTAAATTTTTCAAATTAGGAGCATGCATGGTCAAGACAATGGTCAAGGTACCACAAAATGAGATGCACATCACAACTTATTCAGGAGGCAAAACACTTTGTTAAAAGCACTTTATTACATTGCTTTGAGCTCTTTATTAAAAAGAAGGATATGACCTTGAGCCTAATATAGTTTAATAATTAACAGTTTAATTTTATCTTGTTCTTTAAGGCGAGACACTCCAGGTGAATAGGGTAATTTTTTTAACTATCGGATATCACCATGAAACTTTGCCAGTTGATTACCTACATTAAGATGAGAAAAAAATGTATTACAAGTTTTCTGTAATTTAATGTTTAAATATGCAAATGAGGCATTGTCTAATTAAATATGCGCTATTTTGCATATATTTTAAAAAACGAAATCTGTATTGGACAAGTATTGGACAAAGCCAGGTTCAAAATTATTTTTTCATTGTGTTCACATATTAGATGGTGAAAAAATTACAGAGGGATTTATGGATATCTACTTTTGTTATCCTGTAAATCAGAATATACTGCCAATAGCCTTAAAAAAATGATTTTCACCATGTTTTTTGGAATAAAATGTTATATAAATCAGGCTAGGAATAATATATTTACAAATCCCTCTGTAAATGTCTTCATAATATAACTAGGTACAAGACTGGAAAGTTTGGTGTATATAGGTACTACTGAACTTGAGATTTCGGACTTGGAGTGAGAGAGAACAGTCATTTTGAGAAAACGGGCTTTAAAGATTTAGCATCAGCAAATGAGATTGCGCATTTAGAGTAAAATCCCCCCTTTTACTTTCATGATTAGCTGCTGATAAAAAGGAAATGACCATATTTGGATCCGGCAGTCTTGTACAGGAGAGAGAGCTTTCTAACAGTGTGTGTGTGATGACAGGGTGCAGATCGCGATCGCGGAGCAGAGGGATGATTTATAACGACATCTTTTGATGAATTTATGAGAAATCTACAGACGCAAACAGACAAAGTGTAGTAAAATAAAGACCTAAATGTGTATTTTGGACTTTTTTTCACCACAAGTCTGAAAGAAGACATGTTATTGAAGACAGATGTCCCAAAATCTCAAAATTGACCAGTGAAAAAAAAAACTATGTTTTTGCCTGCCGTGTCTCACCTTAATGCATGGGAATATTTTCCCCTTTAATAGAGAAATATTGTCCTCTTGTTTATTTATATAGCACTCTTAGAACTAACCAAAGTTGAATCAAAATGCTTTACATAAAAAGAAGAAAAAAAGTGCACACACATTGACCAATAAAACGACAGCAAATAAAAACACAACATTTAACTGTTATACACTAGCAATATTAAATTAGCTTTCAGAAAATTCTTAAACATCAACAGTGATTTGGCAGACCTGATAGGTAACGGCAGCTCATTCCACAGTCTCAGCCCTGTTACTGCAAAGATTCAATCGCCTTTATGTAGGCAATTTGTTCTAGGCAATACAAGGAGTCTAGGCAATAACTCTGAGTGTAGAGTTCTGGAGGGATTATACGGGGTTAAATGGTTTGCCAGACACAGTGGGGCCTGGTTATTTAAAGATGTCACTTTAAGACTAAGTGACTTTAAGTATTATGTACTTTACATTGAAAAATATGTACATTGTACTTATTGTGTTCATGTTGTACTGTAAACCACTTGTGCTGCTATTGAGGTGTGATACTGATCAGGTTAGGGTCAGGTGTGGTGGTATGGGTAGGTTTAAGGCTGGGTTAAGGTGTAAGGGAAGGGTCAACAGTGTAATTACAAATGTAATTACATAAATTAATTACAGCTGTAATTACATGCAGGTATATTCAAAATATAAGTACAACGTAAAAACATGTATGTACACAATAAGTCCATTGTATCAAATTATTAGTTTCAATGTAAGTACATAGTACTTAAAGCCGCTTAATATAAAGTGGGACCAAACGTTTTGTTATTCTGATTTCGAAATGCACAAACATAATTGAAAACCATTCAAAAATGTTTTCAAAGTATGTCCAAAGTTTTAAATCATGGTGTTTTTACAGAAATAATAATAATTAAAGCTGCAAGCAGCATTTATCGGTGTTCAAGCAGTTAAGGCAGTTAAGCTGAAAAGCATCAAAAGACATTAAGTTTCATGTAGCAAGCATTTAACCACTTACATCATAGATGGAATAGACCTTGTTTTAGCATGATTTACCATGATATACCAAATTTTAGTGTGATTTTTTATGATTTACCATATTCCAGTATGATTTACCATAGTTTACCATGATATACCAAGTTCTAGTATGATTCACCATGATTTACCCTCTTCTAGCATGGTTTACCACGATTGAACACATTCTAGTATGATTTAATATGATTATAGGATGATTTACCATGATATACTACATTCTATATAATGAGACCTTTTTGACAGTTATAGCGTAGTTTTTTTTTTAGGCCCAAATCGAAATCTGAGATATACATCTTGTTCGTCTTGAGCCAAGGATCACATACAGATCACAAATGCAAAATTTCGATTTTTTTTCGATAATTATTGATCTAGAGAGTCCAGAGAATAGGCCTAGACTGGTTTGGTTCCGATCGGGCGAAAAACCAGGGACTAGTTCGCAAAAGTAGGTTTTGGACAAAATTGGAACCATCTGGCCGAGTTTCAAGTCTCTAGGCCTTACGGTTTGGGCTGCACGAAGGGTCTAGTAGTTATGAGCAATTTAGTACTTTTGGTTGCTGTAGCGCCACCTATGGGCCAATCGGGGTCATACTCTGATAGGTTCTCCCCAAAAGTGTGGCCTACCATCTGGCCGAGTTTCAAGTCTCTAGGCCTTACGGTTTGGGCTGCACGATGCGTTTTAGGGGAATTTTTTTTTTCAAATAGCAAATACAATAGGTTCCCTTTCGAGGGAACTCGCGATGCGTCGATGACGCTTTGGGAACGCCTTTGGGAACGTCACCCGCTCCGCATGCTCCGCTCCCGTCTGTCCACATTTGAGGATGATGGACAGGCTCGCGAACCTCGGGGTTCTGGACCCGCGGCTGCCGAGGCAGCTCGGAGAAGGCTCACTTGGGGTTCGCAAATGGATCTCTCGGCGGGGTTGGAGACGGGCTCTGCCTTATCTCCTCCTTTACCCGAGGGATCCATTGCTCTCTTGCCGGTGTCGGAAGCCCGCGCTGCGACTTCTTCCGCCCGGGAAGAGAGCCCGATGCTTCAGTGCTCTAGCTCTGAGGAGGTAGAGTTACTGAGCATCGGTGAGAGTGACACAAACACTAATAAAAAATCAATAAGGTGAGAGGATTCCCCATCCCTCTCCCCAGCATATGAGGAGCTTATTGAGGTGATAACTCGTGCTGTAGATAAATTAAGTATTGACTGGCCAGCAGAAAAAAGAGATTCTCGTCCTAAAAGCAAATTAGATGAGCGTTTTCTTACATCTAATGTTTCATCTCAATCACGGGCCCTTCCATTCTTTTCTGATCTACATATGTAGATCATGGAATAAACCATATTCGTCACGTCTTTTTAGTCCCCATGTTCACACATATTCAAATATAAGGGGGCTGAAAGGTTTTGGTTATGGGTCGATGCCCCCAGCGGAACAGACGCTCGCGAGCTATCTGTCTCCTGGGTCAGCATCGTCCCTGAAGGATCCAGTGTTGCCGAATAAACCACTAAAAACCACATCTAATTTAGTGGGTAAGGCTTATACGGCAGCAGGTCAAGCTGGAGCCTGTCTGCACACGATGGCAGTGCTCCAAGCCTATCAGGCAGATCTGCTGGGGGATATCGATAAGAGTGAGGGAGTTAGTCCCGACGAAATTCGAGAACTTGAATCTGAGGCTTTTAGAAAATTCCTTCCTCGCCGAGTCCATCCCCCTGGGGATGCTGGGCGTGAGCATCCCCAGCCAAGCTCCTCGCACCGTGTGCAACAGAAAATGAGTGTTGCATCTCGTGCTCCCCCGAATAAATCTTGGGGATCGAGCCAACACTCTCAGCCGAAGTCGGCTAAGTCTAAGCCGGATCTGAGGACCGTACTTATGGCTAGGAAGGCTTCGGCTCAGAAGAGGTCCTGACACTATGTATGTCAGGCCATCGAGGACAGCCCCAACCGGGGTGGAGCGGTGTACACCTCAGAATACGGTGCCCGCTCCACTTCGGGGTCCTCATGGGACCAGACTGCCAACCCCGCCACCCTTGGTGCTTCGGGGCGCAGTGGTGTCCAGCGAAAGTTCGGCGCAGTGTCAACTCGACATTGCGTCGGACGTGAGCCCTCTGAGGGGGGTTCAAAAACAGTCAGTTTGGTTGTTTCCTGCCAACATGCTTCAGGTCGCCGAAGTGGCTGTTCCTTTAACACCAGAGGCCAGTCTCGAGAGACTGGTACCCTTAGTAGATTTTCTAACAGAATGGAAGAATCTGGCGAATATATCTCCTTGGGTCCTGCAGATAATAGAGAAAGGTTACAGAATCCAATTCGGTTCTCCTCCGCCTCGTTACAACGGGGTGTTACTCACTGTAGTACATCCCAAGCAGGCTCTGGTAATGGAGCAAGAAGTACAGTCACTCTTAGCAAAGGGAGCTATAGAACAGGTGTACTCCCCCGACAGAGAATCGGGGTTTTACAGCCGATACTTCATTGTTCCAAAAAAGGATGGGGGGTTGCGTCCAATTTTAGATCTCCGTTTGCTGAATCATGCAGTCATGAAATTGAAATTCAAGATGCTTACACTCAAACAGATAGTGACTCAAATCAGATCCGAGGACTGGTTTGTCAGGATAGATTTGAAGGACGCCTACTTCCATATCTCCATCCTCCCTCAACACAGGAAGTTCCTGAGGTTTTCTTTCAGGGGCAAAGAATACCAGTATCGGGTGCTTCCATTCGGCCTAGCTCTGTCACCCCGCACGTTCACGAAGTGCGTAGATGCAGCTCTGGCCCCGCCAGGCTGCAGGGCATACGGATTCTGAACTACATCGACGACTGGCTGATTCTGGCGGAATCAGAGCAGTCAGCGGTTCGGCATCGAGATGTCGTTCTCGCTCATATGAAGAAATTGGGGTTGAGACTCAATGCCAAGAAGAGTGTGCTTTCTCCACTACAGAGAACCACTTTCCTTGGTGTGGTATGGGATTCAGTCACGATGCGGGCCACACTATCGCCCGTTCGTGTAGCTGCTATCATCGCAGCCACAAAAGAGTTGAAGCTAGGCCAGTCACGCACTGCAAAACAGTTCGAGAGACTGTTAGGCCTCATGGCAGCGGCGTCCAATGTGATCCCCTTTGGCCTGCTGTACATGAGACCTTTGCAGTGGTGGCTCAGGACCAGAGGGTTCTCCCCGAGGGGAAACCCACTTCGTATGATCAAGATCACGCGCCGGTGCATCCGCGCCTTGATTATATGGAGGAAACGTTGGTTCCTGTCCCAGGGTCCGGTGTTGGGAGCACTTTGCCATCGAGTTGCTATCTCGACAGACGCTTCTCTCACCGGCTGGGGAGCGGTAATGGAAGGCCGCTCAGCTCAGGGTCTGTGGGGGAACCATCATCTCTCTTGGCACATAAATTGCCTGGAGATGATGGCCGTCTTCAATGCGTTGAGACATTTCCTCCCAGATCTGAGGGGCCATCATGTGTTCGTCCGTACAGACAACACATCGGTGGTCTCTTATTTAAATCGACAGGGGGGTCTGCGTTCGCGTCCACTCTGCAAACTGGCGCACCAGATCCTCTTGTGGTCCCTCGGGAAGATACTCTCCCTGAGGGCAGTTTATATCCCAGGGTACCAGAATATAGGAGCAGACACCCTGTCGAGGCAGGGGCTGAGGCCAGGGGAATGGAGACTCCACCCCGAGGCGGTGGTGCTCATTTGGGAATTTTACGGCCAAGCAGAAGTGGATCTGTTTTCGTCTCAGCATACGACGCACTGTCCACTTTGGTTCTCTCTCACGCAACCAGCCCCCTTGGGGTTGGACGCTATGGTACAGACATGGCCGAGGCTACGTCTGTACGCATTTTCCCCTGTTGCTCTGCTCCTAGGAGTTCTGGAGAGAGTCCGCCAGGACAGAGTAAGTCTATTATTAGTAGCTCCACGCTGGCCGAGTCAAATTTGGTTTGCGGACCTAATTCATCTCCTCGACGGCCCTCCTTTTCGAGATACCTGTCAGGAGAGACCTTCTGTCTCAGGCAGGGGGCACAGTATTTCACCCCCGACCGGAGATTTGGAACCTATGGGTTTGGCCTCTGAGGGGGCCCAACTTTTAGAGAGTGGTCTCTCGACTGAGGTCGTTGAGACCATTCTTAGCTCCAGAGCTCCAGCCACGAGGAAATTATATATACTTAAGTGGAAAGTTTTCACGTCTTGGTGTCACCAACAGCAGCGAGATCCAGTTAACTGTTCAGTCAACACAGTACAGAGTTTCTCCAGTCTCGTTTCACGTCAGGTTTATGTCCTTCTACCTTACAGGTTTACGTGGCGGCCATTGCGGCTTTCCATGCCCCTGTGGGTATTACATCTTTGGGTCGAGACCCCCTGATTATTCGTTTCCTTCGTGGCACCTTGAGGCTGAGGCCTGCAGTTCGAACTAGGGTGCCGGCATTGGATCTGGCGATAGTTTTTGGAAGGCTTGTCTGGGGCTCCCTTCGACCCCCTAGAGTTAGTTTCAGAAAAATTTCTGACGTTCAAGACTATCTTTCTGTGAGCCATTTCGTCCCTAAAAAGAGTCTCCCACTCTTCTGTGTCTCCCACCTGTTTGGAATTTGCGGGTATGGTTAAGGCGTTCTTATACCCTAAGCAGGGTTAGGTTCCTAAGGTACCAACCAATATTCCAAGGCCTATTGTACTGCAGGCATTCTGTCCTCCTCCGTTTACATCTTCGGACCAGGAAAAACTGAATCTCTTGTGTCCACAGGACTGCCCCGTGGAGGAGATCTGATCAGTTGTTTGTCTGTTTTGGTTCACCTAAGAAAGGTCTTCCTGCTTCTAAACAGACAATCAGTAAGTGGATAGTCGAGGCTATTTCTCTTGCATATGAGTCCTCTGGCCAGCCATGCCCTTTGGTGGTCAGAGCTCACTCTACCCGAAGTATGGCGGCCTCTAAAGCCCTCTTATCAGGAGTTTCCCTTCAGGAGGTTTGTGATGCGGCGGGTTGGTCCTCGCCGCTAACATTTGTGAGGTTTTATAGCCTGGACCTGGAAGCTGCCCCAGGATCCCAGGTGCTTTTTACTTAATTTGCCGACAGTTTTATCATCTGGCATTTTGTAATTATGGCGTATTGGGTATTATCGTTCCCAAAGCGTCATCGACGCATCGCGAGTTCCCTCGAAAGGGAACGTCTCGGGTTACGACTGTACGACAGGGAACGAGACGATGCGTCTCCCTGCCATACTTCCTGCATCCCTGCGATCATCTTTGCTTTGGCTCTATAAGCTAACGCGAGCATTGCACCGGATGTGCTTTTATATCTTCCTTGTCATGACGTCACCCGCCCGTGACGCTTCATTCATTCCATTGGACTAGTTGACAGTAGTGCTTCAGACTCAGTCACGCAAAGGCGTTCCCAAAGCATCATCGACGCATCGTCTCGTTCCCTTCTCAGGGAACTAGGGTTACAGTCGTAACCCGAGACGTTTTCAGCACTAAAGTGCTTGAACACCTAATAAGAATGAGACCTTTTTGACAGTTATAGCGTCACCTATGGTCCGATCTCCATGAAATTTTGCATGCTTCTTCACCATGTTATGACACATATGCTCATCAATTTTTGTAAAGTTTTTACTTTTCGTTTAGGATTTATAGGCTTTTGACTGTATTTTGCCCCGCCCCTTTTTTAAAATTACCCTGTTACAGCCACCCAAATGCAAAATTTCAAAATTTTTTCGATAATTATTGATCTAGAGAGTCCAGAGAATAGGCCTAGACTGGTTTGGTTTCCGATCGGACGAAAAACCAGGGACTAGTTTGCAAAAGTAGGTTTTGGACAAAATTGGACGTAAAATTTTCTTTTTTAGGCCCAAATCGAAATCTGAGATATACATCTTGTTCGTCTTGAGCCAAGGATTACAGTGGTGTACAGTGGTGGACCAAGGGTCTAGGAGTTATGAGCAATTTAGTACTTTTGGTTGCTGTGGCGCCACCTATGGGCCAATCGGGGTCATACTCTGATAGTTTCTCTCCAAAAGTGTGGCCTACCATCTGGCCGAGTTTCAAGTCTCTAGGCCTTACGGTTTGGGCTGCACGATGCGTTTTAGGGGATTTTTTTTTTCAAATAGCAAATACAATAGGTTTTCAGCACTAAAGTGCTTGAACACCTAATAATAAGTTTGTAAAGTAACCAGGAGTATAAAAAGGTGTTTTATAGTAAGTTGTGACTCTTTGCATGTTTTTTTGTTTGTTGTTTTTTTATTAAATGTGGCCCACTTGGCCTCTGAACTTGAGTACACCCCAAAAATGTCAGTGGCCACCCCTGGTGGTTCTGGTGGCATAATATAGTGGCCACAGATGGCATAATTTTCCGTACCTGGGGAGCAATAGATAGATCTATAGATCCAAGGTCAAAATCATACATTTGCCTAGTTTCTGAGGGGTTAAAAACAATAACTTCAGTTTTGTCTGAGTTCAAAAATAGGAAGTTATCAGCAAGCCACGCTTTTACCTCTTCAAGACATTCTGTCAGACTGTCATATGACTGTCAGACATATAGTGAGAATAAGACAGGAGCTAAGCAGGAACCCTGAGGCACACCGCAAGATAGATTTCGGAGTGAAGAGGAGAAACGTCCCATTTTTACAGAGAAACGTCTATTAGTTAAAAAAGATTTGAACCAGCTTAGGACCACGCCCCCTTGTCCAACGTAAGACTCAAGTCGAGAAACGAGAATCGTATGGTCAACAGTATCAAAAGCATCTAGTATCTAGTTTTTTCTATCTTTGCTCTATAGCGAAAATTAAATCTTATCTCCCTAAACGCTCGTTGAAGACTGCAATCCATGCTCTTATTACCTCGCGCCTGGACTATTGTAACCCTCTTTATTTTGGTGTATCAAAGTCCTAAACGGCCCGCCTACAGATTGTTCAAAACGCTGCGGCGAGATTCCTAATGGGAAAAAGGAAATTTGACCATGCCACCCCCCTTTTGAGATCCCTTTATTGGCACTGATAAATTTTAAAATTGAATTTAAAATGTTAATACTGGTGTATAAATCTTTAAATTATGCACCTTCTTATCTATCTGACTGACTTCATTTCTATTCTCCCACTATAAGTCTTAGATCTGAAACGAAACAACTACTTCAGATACCTAAAACCCGGCTAAAATAAAGGGGAGACCGAGCATTTGAAGTGGCTGGTCCCACACTCTGGAACAAGCTCCCACTTTATATTAGATCAACTTCCTCTCTGTCTGAGTTCAAGTCTTGTCTTAAAACCTATTTATTTTCTGTTGCTTTTAGCTTACAATGATTATTCTGCTCTGAACTGCTTATCATTATTTATTTCATTTTCTATGTGTACAGCACTTTGGTCGGCCAGTGGCCGTTTTTGAAACGTGCTTTATAAATAAACTGAAACTGAATTTTCTGTATGCAAAATGTAATTTCTTTGGGTGTGATTTTTGTGGTAAATTTTGAAATACCAATACTGATTTTTCCACACACTACATTTGAAGTCGTAATTAGCAATAAATAAATAAATAAAGATTATTATTGTCTTTTGTCTGTAATGTCTTTAAGGTATAGACCAAGGTCAGATGGCATATGAAGGTCAACACTGGCATGCCACTGAAGAGTGTTTCAGCTGTGCCCGCTGCAATCAGTCTTTGCTGGGTCGTCCCTTCTTGCCGAAAGAAGGTTTGATCTACTGTTCCCGTCTCTGCAGCCAAGGGGATGAGCCTGAGCTGTCGGACTCCTCAGACTCTGCTTTCCAGAGTGCCCGTTCCCGACAGTCACACCACAGTGGTCAGGTTGGCAAGGATGGGACAAAAGGGAAGGGTGAAGGTGTCCGACAAACATCATCTGGCCCTACACAACTAGCTGGTGATGGGGAGCCTCTAGCTGTTCAAATGGATTTGCTGAGCATCTCAAGCCCAGCACCCAGCCGCACTCCCCATCGCACACCAACAAGAACCCCAAGTAGAACCCAAAGTCGGTCTCCAAGCCTCAACCGTGAGCAGCCAGTTTGGGTAAACCGGGATGAGCCTTACTCTTATGAGTCTCAACAAAGAGATTCCTCCACATCTCCAAATCCCCATCAGCTACGAAGCCAATGTAGCATCCGTACCGCTTACCCTCCTTCACCCAATCAGCCACCCAAGATAGTGAGCAGTCCAGAGTCTTGGTCCAAAGAACCACCTGGAAGTAATTCCAAAAAGCCTCCAGTCATTGCTGCTCTGAGGGGGCACTCTTTCAATGAAAACTGGATGCACCATGGCCAAGAACCTGAATTTCATGCTCCTAAGCTCAAAACACAAATGAGCTTCAATGAGGTATCAAGCCGTAATTCTGGATTTTTGGACAAGCGCAGTATCAGTGTGCAAGGTTTCCCCCGAGAGATGCGTCCTCCATTGCTGAGGAGCAGGCACCAATTTGGGCCAAGCTTTGGTGAACTTACGCCACTAGAACAAACACCTAGAGGTTCTGCTGACTCACTGGCCCTTTCATACACTACAGGTGAGCTTAAATTCAGTTCAATACAAATACCATGATACTTCATATCACTAAATGACAGGGATATGATCAAAACAAGAGATGAATGGTGCATTCAACTGTCACACATTTCATATGGTGTACCCTATTTCTGATCTTACAAATACCATAATACTCCATATCACTGCCTGACAGGGGTATGTTCAAAAGAAGAAATTAGTTGGTTCATTCAAACTTAACACATTTCACACGGTTTACCAATATCTGATCTCTCCCCATTGTATCTATATCTGATCTCTGCCCATTGTTTGTCTTCAGCAGGAAACTCCTTAGATGGGACTAACAGGCGTCAGGAGCACTTCTCTCGATTTTCTATGCCTGACCTGAGTAAAGACTCTGGGGTAATTGTGTCTGATAAAGGCACGATGGGTACTTTAAACTCATCAATGCAGTTCCGCAGCACTGAATCCCTGAGCTCTGTCCCAAGACCCCTTGCTGATATTGGCATGCCTGTCAGAGTAAGGTACCCTCCTCCACTATACTGGGATTCGCACAGAGGGATAAGTTTTGAGGATCCAGTCAAAGGTCGCATTGGTCTTGCAGGAAGCATGTCCTGTATGCAAGAAGGCAATGCCCAAGCAATGACACCACGGCCAAGACGTCCTCAAACACAAGACTCTCCCAGACAGCAGCGTCAGCGACAACGTCACCACCACAAGAGTCACAAAGGTCAAAAATATCACTATCGCTCCCGCCGCTCTCGGTCAGACAATGCCCTGCATTTAGCTACAGAAAATCAGAGTTTCCCTGGGGACCCCATTCATAGATTTCACAATGACTTTGAGCGACCATCCTCATCAAGAATGTCACACAATCTCTTTGGAGCTAATTATGGGTATCGACAACAGTTCTTTAGGCCATGCCCTCGAACCACATCGGACCTCACCTTGCAGGATCCTGGAGGTCCACAAATTGGACAGTATATGGGTAGGTATGGAGAAATAGCTGATGATGAAGATCAGTTTTGCTCAACCTGTTCCTCTTCTTCAGAGGTGTCTGATGATGATGGTTACCTTATGGGAGAAGTCATTCCACGACCAGTGCAGCTCCGATACTTTGACAATGAGGAATTGCGGCATCGTTATAGTCCGACATTGACGGGTGGTCACACCCAATTACATACACGCAAACGGCGAAAGAGCAAGAACTGCATCATATCATAAGCAAATGGTAATGTGAGTATCTGACTGTGTGTATGTGAGAGTGGGTGAAGTGAGTATGTGAGAAGTGAGTAGACACCTGTACATAATCATGTAATTGTCAAATAATTTAAAATTCTATCACCTTGCAGTAATTGTATTACTTGTTTAGTTGAAAATACGGGTATTTCCTCATGTTTAATATTAACCGTTTAGATGTACTATTTTAAACATACAGGCTCCACAGTAGGAACTTGATCCAAGTACACCTTTTATTACCGAGAATCTTTTTTTTTCCCTAAATTTGATGTCCACCTTTATTTTTGACAAAGTCTCAATCTTTTTCAGCATGGAGGACACCAGTGTTTCTGGAGAGATTTTTTTTTTTGCGTTTCTCTTTAAAATAACCCAAAGGGGTACCATTGGAAGTCAGGCAACACAATTTGCCAGGTCATTTTTAAAAACTTTTTTCATTTATAGAATCACTTGCATGATTTTGCCAGTGTGCTGTGGATTGTTATCATGCTGAAATATTTTTCTTTTGCCCAACATCTTCAAATCTTGCTTTTTTGTTCTGAAGGGTATGCAAGGATTTGTCCATAGGGTCTAATACCATACAATGTCTTTGGAGCTGCCACAGAAACCCTGATTTCCATTTATAACCCCATTTCCATGTCTAAAGCACTTGCCCTTCTGCTTTTCAGAACTAGATTGTAATTTTAAGATAGGGGTGTCCAATCCTGCTTCTGGAGGGCCACCATCATGCAAACTTAGCTCCAGCCTGGAAGTTTCTAGTAATCCTAAAGATGTTGATTAGGGGATTCAGGTGTGTTTAAATAGGGCTGGAGCTAAACTCTGCTGAAACGTGGTCCTCTGGGAACAGAATTGGACATCCCTGTTTTAGGATGATTAGTGGTACTATGGCTCATTAATGCTGCAACTGTGTTTTGACTAAAATTTTGTTGGTCACAAACTCCCTGTATCCTTTTTGATCTTTGTGAAGTCTCACAATCAGATTTGTAATTTTTTCTGTCCAATCTTCTCCATGTAGAGCCAATCAGTCATGCAGACAAATACAACCCATACGTCCTAAATTGAGAAAGGTTTGGTGTTCACAGGTAATTTTAAAACAACGTTAATGCAATTGGGTTATTTCCAAATATCAGGTTCAGAAATATCAATGATGACAGATGACGTGTGTGTGTGTGTGTGTGTGTGTGTGTGTGTGTGTGTGTGTGTGTGTGTGTGTGTGTGTGTGTGTGTGTGTGTGTGTGTGTGTGTGCATGTATATAATCAATACTCTATCAAAATTTTGAAATAATGTAGAAATAAAGCAGTTATCAAGAGGTGATAACATTTCTAATAATTTTACAATTAAGTGATATTCCACGGGGTGTACTCACTTCTGTTGTGTATTATATTATTTTCCTAAATATCCAACTATTGGTTGAAATCCAATTCAGGCATGTTTCAGTCATTGCATAAGTAACACTGTAGGTAATGTGTTCTGATCTGAAACCATGTGTTTACTGTGACTGGAGATTGCACAATGATCAAACATATTAATTTCTATTTATTGGAATTGTACATGGAATTGTATCTGTTGCTAAGAATATCAATTTTGTTCTGTTGAAACCTGTGCAATAACAACCTGCTATATAACTTCATTTCAGGAGAAGGAAAGAAGTGACGACTCGGTTTGCACTTAACCTTCAGAATTAGGATATGGATTTTTAACTTACTCTGAAATTAATTTGCGTTACTCTTGAAACAATTTGGGATCTGTTTTTAGATTTTCTTGGTTGTGAGTATAATTCTAGTTAAGTCTACACTCTACCCTTTTTTTTGTCCTTAATTTTTGGTATAATTTAGTGGCAATACGGTTTTCTATAATCCCCTCGCTGCTTACTGTTAATTGTTCTAAATACAGTAATTTCCTGATATGCGCTCTTCATGGTTTTCAACTTGTTTTATTAATGTCATTCTAAAATTAAACTTTATAAAATGTTTATCATTTTGTTGGGCAATGTTGGTTATGGTTTTAAATGCAATATTCTGTCTTTTCCAAAGTCATTTACAAATAATATCTTAAAATTAAATGTTTTCCTAATGATAAAAACAATATATAAAAATAATGTAGTATTGTAAAGGTTCTGTAAATATTGTCTTAAATATTTCTATATTTTGTATCTTCAGATGCATTATTTGTATCATATTATAGAGTGTAGAAACCAATGGTGACTGCATGTGTATCCCCCGTTCATGTCTTGTATGTGAATTAAATAACTATTTCAACAAACAAACAAAGCCTTTAATTAAGCCTCAGATTAATACCATTGTGATCTTTTAAAAATACTATTTTATATTATATTTTCTGAAATATAATCTGATGTTGGGTGTAAATTACTACTTTTGTGCTTTTTTAAATTCCTTCAATTTCAGATAATCCTCTCCATTTTTTCACAATCTTGAAGTCGCCATGAATATGCAAATTAGCCCCGCCTCCACACACATCAATTCAGAGATCCACTCGCTCAACTTTACTATAGTAAATGCTGCACAATGGCAAGTGGAAATACTGGTTTAATTCAGCCATTCATGTAGAAACTGATTCAGAAAAAGTAGTGGAAGAGTGAATTATACAGGCTCGTCTACAAGTCGATGTATCAGAATGGTAATGTGGTTTATGTGTCGCTCTCTTCAGCGTCAGACATAAACTGTAATTAATATTGTCACGGCTGGCTCTGAGCCACGACAAATGAGGGAGGCAACGAGAACAAAGGCGAATCAAAAAGTTTTTATTAACAAAAATAACATTTACAACTCATAACTAAATAAGAGAAAACAACACTACGGAAAACATTCCGCTCAGAAAATAACGTAAATAAAGAATAAGCTACGTAATTAACACAAACACAAAATACACGCTCCAAAATACAGGCCTGCAAACATACATTCCCAAACTAAACTAATACATGAAGCAAATGGATAATAAACAAATAAAGCAGCAACCCAAAATAACAGAAGACAAAATGTTAACCGAAGAGAGTGAACTCAAGGTGATGATAAACAGGGCAACTTTTTGAGCAATGTTGCCGTCAACGGGCAACCAGATGAGACACAGGGCTCTCGATCGATCTAAAATCTCCAGATAGAAATGTATTGCCCATTTTCAATGGGAAAGTGCCCAAGCAACAATTGCTCAGCAAGATTGCCCAGCAACATTGCTCAAAAAGTTGCCCTGTGTATCATCACCTTTTATGATTCTCTGCAGGTGTTTCACATTACGATTACCTCAAAGCCCCCCCCCCCCACATCCGCTATAGTAGTACGGGCCTAGAGCCATGTCACAATATGATTAACCTTTAGCTTCACTACGTTATCAAACAGCTAATCAGGTGTTGCTAATGTTACACAAACCATGTTCCGGTTCGCCATCTCAGAGTCGGACCGCTGCCTTCTAAAGATCAGCATCCTTAGAAACGCTTTTGAAAAAAAGTATAGGTCATCATAACATCGTAATATATATCATATAGACAATTCACCCGTTACTTTGCTCAATGTACCCGTTTTTTTTCTCCATATCCACAGAATAACCAGGATGACCTCCCTTGCTAGTTCGCTGTTAATGATATGCTTAAGCCCGCCGGCACGTTGATCTGATTGGTTGCCAGTTAGTTTGTGATGTCACCAGAAATTTCAAACCGTGTCCTTTTTTCACTGCAGTTTTAAGGAGAAAACAATCAGCAATGGTTTTGACTGATGAATTTGCACATGGTTTGTCTTAAAGCATATTAAAAACAACACATAAACACTTGATTTTCATCACAGGGGGACTTTTTTTTTTCTTCTTTTTTTTGACAATCCTGTAGGTTTGTGGAAGACCATTTTTATTTGTAATACAGACAGATTTGTAATGTAGACAGACAAAATTCATGACACAACAGCAAGCTTAATACCAAACTAACATTTCACTTAATGCTTTATGTACAACTAAATTCATTATTCTTTACTCTGTCTTCCACTGATATTTGAGGCTTGTTTCTCAACATGGTACAGATCTTATAGTTACAGTTTGCAAACAATATACAGGCAGAAAACATCAATGCAAACATGAATTATATATTCATACTTAAATATATTTTTACTCTGGGTTCACATGGGTTAGCTTGAATTTCATTTTAAACATTTAGTAAACTTGGTAATGACCATTAAAAATGTGACTTTTCTAACTAGATTTGTGGAATAACAGATAACTGGCACAGCCTCTGATTATCAACAGAATAAATACAAAGGTGTAATTAAAATTAATTTAATTGACAATGTATATTAACTGGGTCAATATCATGACAGCTTTCTAGCATTAGGATCAGTGCTGCAAATCATTTAAAGAAACGCTGATAGAGCTATTAATAAAGAGGAACATTTTTAAAGTTGAATGGATAGCGTGAATAAGAAGTTAGTAAATAAGTATCTGCATTCAGCCTTGTGTTTGCAGTCTTCACTTGATGGAATGTATTTGGGAGGTGGATGGAGTGTCCAGCTCTCGGGAATCATACTCATGGATGAACTGCTCCATGGCCTTGATGCAACGCATGCCAATGTCCCTCAAGTTTTCATGCAGAGACAGCTGAATTGGCTTCTCCAAGGATGGATCCTTGGTCACCAACATCTTCACAACCATGCCAAATGTATCACAGTCCTGCCGATACACCTGTATGGATTATAAACATTGATTACTCAAAACATTACAATATATTAATTAAACTACTTAATTTTTCCACCAGCATTTTTGATTTTAAAAAGCTGCCAGCCACTGCCAGCCTTTTTTTTTATCATCATTTTCACAAAATGGTTAGGGCCCTCAGATTATATTGTTGTATGAATATCTGAACATGCACTATATCAAAAGAAAGAACATTTATTAAAAAAAATAAAAATAAACATTCTATTCTAGTTTTATGCATTCTTTTTATCAATACTTGAATGTGGGTAAGCTATATAAAAAAGCAACATTTTGAACAAAAAGCTGAAAAAAATTGTGTCAAAGACAGCAATGCTTTTTTCGCTTGTTTCTTCTTTTTCACATGTTTTTTGATCTGGAGATTCAATACTCTTTCAAAAGCTAGTGTTAATGAAAGCAAGTGAGCAGTGGTTACTGTCAAATACATATCTAAATGACTTATTCACATGATACAACTAATTTGTTTCTATTTAATTATATATACTATGTTACTAAATCCTTATATATGTACCATGTTATTTGCATGGTAATCCATTGTACTGCGAAGAATGTCATAGTACTATAAAACATATGGCAATGTAATGGTATATTGTACATTGTAAATCTGTAGATTTCATCCTAAAAGCTACAAAAACCACAAAAGCTAGACTTTGCCTGAAACTGCTCAAAATTCCCTTTATAAACCCAGTCAGAGGAAGATTGTGTTCACATGCGTCTCCGCCCTGAAATAACCATATATGAACTCACTCTCCTCGTTTTACTATGCAGATCCTCATCCGCACATCATTTCCATGTATATTCCCATCCTTGTGATACCATGTTTAACACATGGTATCTCACTTTGGAGAGTGAGAGTGGACGCTGGCGCGTTTTGCAGCCGCTGCTCTCCGATAACTATTTTACCTATTTTAAGTTATTTTAACGTTCTTACGGATTACTGGGCCATGTATTTACACTCTAGTGAGAGCCAAAGCCTTCGCCTTGGCTTGGAACGTTTTGGTGTCTGAGTGTGGTAAACTAACTTCATTCTCCACCTCATTCTCCACTTGTCTTCTCGACTCCACGCGGCTGCTGCTGCTGGCTAGCTGCCTGCTGCCGTTCATAATGTGGGCTTGCAAGTTCTACATGTGGTTTATCCTCCTCTGGACTGTCCTTTCAATTTTACATCGTCCTGGGGCTGGTCTGACCCAGTATACAGCGGCTGATCTCCTCCTGCTCCGCGGGCTTCTGTCTGTGCCTTCCCCGCCAGTTCTATAGCTACACCCGGAGATTGCGCTCCTTCCCCGCCGGAGGTACATCCATCGCGGATCTCGCCGGAATTTCCACCTCGACGACTCCACTCCAATAACATCATTTTGGTCCATTTCTCGCCGTCCACGCCGATGCTCATGTCGGGCCGCTGATTCTGGATCGCTTGCTAACCTGGTTAGGGTAGCAAGCTCCGCCCCTGGCTACAATAACTCTACTGTCAATTTTGGTCTCCTGAATGTTCGCTCTCTCACTAACAAGGGTCACCTTATCCAGGATCTCCTCGTTGACCGTAAGATGGACTTCCTCTGCCTCACGGAGACCTGGCAACAACCTAGTGACTTCTCCCAGCTCAACGCCTCCACTCCATCTGGGTTTGTTTACCACTCTCTTCCTCGTGGCTCTGGCCGCGGGGGAGGTCTCGCGCTGCTCTATCGTGAGAAGTGGAAGATGTTGCCAGTCGCCACTCCGGTTTTCTGTACTATGGAATGCTCTGCTCTGTATTTAAATTGCCTGGTCCAACTCCCACAGTTATTGCCACAGTCTACCATCCCCCCAAACCACACAGCGACTTTTTAAACGAATTTTCCATACTACTCACCCACCTCTCTACTCTTTCTCCTAATGTCATTCTCCTTGGTGATTTTAATATTCATATGGACAATATAAACCTCCCACTCACCAGAGACTTTTCCTCCTGCCTAGACAGTTTTGGATTCTATCAGTATGTTGATTTTCCCACTCACATAAAAGGTCATTCACTTGATTTGATTTGCTGTTCTGGCTTAATCCCCTTCAACTGCTTTGCTGATGATGTTAACATTTCTGATCATTTTCTTTTGTCATTCAATATCTCCCTGTCTCTCGCTGTAAACAAGCCTGTCCGCCAGATTTCCTTTCGTAATATTAACAATATAAATACAGACATCCTATCCTCCTATATCGACAATTTGCCTTTCCCTGACCGTTCTTCTCCGGATCACCTTATCGCCCATTATAACTCTGGACTTCGCAATATTCTCAACTCCCTTGCCCCTCTCAAAACCCGATCTGTGTCTTTTTCACGGTCTGCCCCATGGTTCTCACCAGAGCTTCACCTCATGAAAGCCAAAGGTCGCCAGCTTGAACGCCTCCATAAAAAATCTGGTCTTTCCATTCATAAAGAAATGCACAAAACTCATCTTCTTCACTACTCTAATTCAATAGCCGTAACTAAGTCAAACTACTACTCTGATCTCATCTGCTCTAACGAAGGAAACTCCAGGTCTCTCTTCTCAATAATGCATAACATTTTTAACCCCCCTGATTCCCTACCCTCTCACATGTATTCAAGCGAGACTTGTAATTCATTACTCATCTTCTTTAATAAGAAAATCGATTCTATTCACCAGCAATTACATCCGACCCCCTTGCCTCCCCCTCCCCCTTTGCCCTTCCCCAATAGTCAGTCTCTTTGCTGCTTTCTACTACCCTCCTCTTCCGAAATCTCTGATCTCATCCGTAAATCAAAGTCTTCAACCTGTTCTTTTGACCCCCTCCCCACAGCTCTGGTCAAAACCTGCCTCACTTCCCTCCTCCCTTTCATAACTTCCATTATTCATTCCTCTCTTTCCTCTGGTATTGTCCCCTTACCTTTCAAAACTGCATCTGTTTCCCCGATTCTAAAAAAACCTGGCTTAGATCCCACTAACTATAAAAATCTTCGTCCCATCTCAAATCTTCCCTTTATCTCTAAAATACTTGAAAAAATAGTGTCTGCTCAACTCCACGCCTTTCTTACCCTCAACAGTCTTTATGAACCTTTCCAGTCTGGTTTCGCCCCTCCCATAGTACTGAAACTGCGCTAATAAAAATTACCAATGATTTACTCATTGCAGCTGATTCTGGACTCATCACTATCCTCATCCTCCTTGATCTTAATGCGGCCTTTGACACCATTTCTCACTCCATTCTTCTGAATAGACTATCCACTCTTGGCATCTCACACACCCCTCTTGATTGGTTCCGCTCATATCTCTCTGACCGCACTCAGTTTATTCAACTCAAATCTTTCTCATCCCACCCTTCCCCTGTCACTAGTGGTGTCCCTCAAGGTTCAGTTCTTGGCCCCCTCCTTTTCATCACCTACCTACTGCCCCGTGGCAATATTTTCCGCAAATTCAATATTCATTTTCATTGTTACGCTGATGACACCGAGCTCTATTTATCTAGCAAACCCACTTCCTCGCTCCCCCCTCTGTCCCTTACCAATTGCTTATCTGAAATTAAAGACTGGTTCACCTCAAATTTCCTTAAACTTAACAGTGATAAATCTGAGCTGCTCCTCGTAGCCACCAAATCCACCCTTTCCAAAATCAATAGTTTCACACTACCCATTGATAATTCCTTGGTTTCCCCCTCCCCTCAGGTCAAGAGTCTGGGTGTAATCCTCGATTCCTCTCTATCCTTTCAGTCACACATAAATAATGTTACCCGGTCTACATACTTCCACCTATGCAACATTAACCGCCTCAGACCCTCCCTTACCACTCACACTGCCTCCATCCTTATTAACAGCCTCATCACCTCCCGCCTTGATTATTGTAACTCCCTTCTTTTTGGCCTCCCACAGAAATCTCTCCATAAACTCCAACTTCTTCAGAATTCAGCAGCTCTTGTCATTACCAGAACCCCCTCTTTTTATCACATAACCCCTGTCCTTCAGCAGCTCCATTGGCTCCCGGTTCAATTCAGAATACAATTTAAAATCCTTCTGTATACTTTCAAAGCTATCCATAACCTTGCTCCTCCATATCTATCTGCCCTCCTTCACATCCCCACCTCCTCCCGCTTCCTTAGATCCTCCTCCTCTATCCACCTCACTGTACCCCCTGCGCGACTTGTCACTATGGGGAGCCGAGCCTTTAGCCGCTCTGCTCCCCGGCTCTGGAACTCACTTCCACCTGACCTCCGCAGTATCGACTCTCTCCCTCTGTTCAAAACCAGACTCAAAACCCACCTGTTCCAGCTTGCTTACTTGTAAATGCACTGTTCTTGTCCTTTTTCATAATTGTTTGTTTATACTTTGCTGTTTCCTGTACCTGTTTTTATTATTTGTAAAGCGACCTTGAGTGCTTAGAAAGGCGCTGTTAAATAAAATGTATTATTATTATTATTATTATTATTAACACAAGACTTTAGGAAAATATGAGATAAGGACTATGTGCCGTCACATTACATTACTATAAATCATTCAGTATCCTTTCCTTTTTTTTTAGAATAAATAAATAAATATTGTATAAAATTCATTTGGTATTTTAGAACGTTTTCAGATAAGAGTTATTCTCAATCTTTTCCACTGGCAAAATAGTAGGCTATTTTTAATTGCTTTTAGAAAATAAAATTTATGCAATTTTGCCTATAAGGTAAACATATATTTTAGGATGGTTTATTTTATTTTTTAATGAAAACCGATAGGCCTTACTTTTTTTGCAGTGTCTGACTCAGCGTGTCACTGACAAAACATAAATATGCATATCTTACAGTTTCCTTCAAATGATATCCTTAGATATATACAGTAGAATATACAGTACAATATATATGAAAAATGTTATCAGTCTGTCTGTGCACGACATCAACAGCACCTGCGTGCAAAAGAGGTTTTACAGCCTACTGTCATCGGACTTATTCAAACCGGCCAATGGACCGTTCGATCACTGCGCAAGTCCTTCAGTGTTTGTCATTATACGGTCTGTGTTGCTAAGCCATCTGCTTAGATGTAAAAAGTGTGCATCATTGATCATTATTCGCACAAAAATATTTTCCCAGAACATGAGGAACATGCCTATGTTCTGCCATTTAAAGCGGAATTATCATGCGTCAAACAATCATTGCTGTAGTTAAAACATTAAACCACAGCATTCCACAGGAAAAGTGTTTAAAAGCAGCGCACCCAGTACAAATATTTCTATTTAAATTAATATACAAATATTGTGACTTCATGAAATTTCAGTGCTTAACTTTATTAATAAGTGGCATATTTAATGTAAATGTGTATATCAGATGTAAAATAGAGTTTACTTTAATAATAGAGTTTTAGTTTAATCATTCTGTTTACTTCAGACACTGTTATTTGCTCTGGCCCCCTTCCTGTTCACCAGAGTGATGATATACTTAGTAGACAGTCCTCAGTCAGTGGCTGGCTGTCTAAGTGGTGCCCGCAAAATAACAGAATTTATAAACAATTTATTTTTGCAGATCTGACCTGTTGAAAAGAGATGGTATTCATGCCTCCTGGGATGGTGCTGCTCTTCTCTCTAGTAATATGGCACATAGTCTTAGAGTTGAACCTTGACTAACTGAGGACCAGTTCAGGATGACCTCTCCGATCATTATCTAGTCTTGTGTATAATTTATTTAGCCAAGGCTGCAAAGTGGACTCCCTGTAACAAATATGGTAGAACTATCACTTCTACCACTAAAGATTGCTTTCTAAATAATCTTCCTGATCAGTTTCATCTACTTAGCATCCCAGATATCTTAGAACTGGGGTGTCAACAATGGCGTAGCGCAAACTGTGTTGGGCCCCCCGAAAGAGTGGAGTTGGGGCCCCTTACAGCGTAATGAAATAAGTGGGATTCATGCACCCCTTCCTTCAAAATGGTGTACCAGTGCCATGGCATTTACTATAGACTATATTAAATGGATTTCATTCATTTTATTTATAAAGAACTTTTCAGGTTCTTAAAAAAACACCAACAATAAAACAACCTTATAATAACGTGTTAAAATGCAAGATAGCAGATATTAGGTATATCTGGCGTCAAAACTACATTCGGCTATCTGCTATCGATATAACAACGAATTTGTCTATTATAAACAGGAATTCTTGACAATCTTTTACATTCAAGTTACGTATAAAAAGTTAATTGATTCATTGAATCTTGAGAAGGAATGCAATAAAGCATCTCACCTTTAAAAATACCCAAAACGCCCCTTTCTCTCAGCATTTTTGTGAGCAAAGTCCCTCACAATGTCTGTTATGTCCATTTGACGTGCACGCTGGCTCTCAATACTGAGAATCGCAAGTTCGGAAAGTCTGTCCTGGCTCAGGCAGGTTTTTATTAGTTTCAGTTTAGAAAAAGACGTGTCGCCACTTGCCACTGTGACAGGGATGTTTAAAAAAAGCTTTAGTGTAGAAGCCACACGAATGGAAATAAAAAGCGGAATCGTCTCACTATTGTACCCAAACCTTTAAAATGTTGTTTGAGCTGGGAAACAGCTGTATCGATGCAAGCATAAAAAACTCTACTTTGAACATGTTCTCGGGGTCTGTGAGACGCTGGTCCTCACTGATTTCATCGAAGTTGTGCTTCACAAGCCGTGCATGTTATTGAGTGAAATGACAGCTGATGCCCCAGGATGCAGCAAGGCCTTGTTCTGTGCTTTTGGTGTCCTCAAACTGATCTCTTAGCAGTGATAAGGTGTTGAGGGTGTTTTCCAATAAGGCTGCTTGAATAGGATCCACATCTTTCTCCTGCAGTACATGTGAAACTACATTGACCCTCTCCAAAACTTTTTCCTGAATTACAAGCATCATAGCGAATTCAAATGTTTCCATTGATTTGATAAGTCCAGTCGCCTCTCTATGTTCTTCTGATTTTCTCAACCCGACAGTGACGGCAGAGCAGACTCTGCCGAGGGAAGACACGAGCTCGCCGCAGGGAGCCGTACCGTGGAAGAATACAAATTTGGGATCGCCGTAGGGATTGCAACATATGGACCAAGCCTAACACAGGTTCCACAATGCTTACGAGTGGTAGGCCTGGTTTCGGACACTCCGGCGCATCCGTCGCCGGAGGGTGTGGAGGAACTCAACAGGGTTCGGTTAAGAGGGAACTCTACTGGAGCAAGAATTGCGCACTTATCCAGTCCATAGGAGGGGAATGGCGCAGCAAGCCGACACTTTGAACCGGGCTCACGTGAAACTGGCTTCATGAGAAGGGAGCCCACGGGAAGCAGCGGTTCGACTATGAGTGTCGCCCAGCCCTCAACTCTAGAATATCTGTCAGCTAAGCACTCTGTGTTAATTCCTAGGCGGGAGTACACACTCATTTAAGAGGAGCTCACCACCTAAGTGGACACGTGCATCTCGGGATTTTCACCAAGATGAAGGCAGCCACTATTTAGTGGGCCAACCTCGCTTGGAAACAGCCTTCCCTTTCTGCTGATTTCCTTAACAGACAAGAGCTGGTCTGAGGTCCAAGGCTTGCGTTCTGTGCAAGTATAACCGCAATGAAGCGGACGGACAAAAAAGCCAGGGCTGGGTCTGCCTCCTCTGGGGCAGCGCTTGCAGGCTCACCACCTGGTCCCACCTTTAGGGAGAGGTAGGAACCTTGAGCACATATCCAGGCCGGGGTCTCAGCTTGTGAGAGTTAGCCGGCCCGAATTCCAGGCACAATCCGTTGACCGAAAGCGAGCAAGTCCCTACTCTCTAGTAGAGACCACGCGAGCCGGAGAACTGTTTCTTTAAAAACAGAGTTTTTAACTCACTGCCTGCAGTGGCTCAGGGGTGGTCTCTGAGTGCAGTAGCACCAGAGATAAGGCCCAAGAGGATAAAGACGGGCGCAAGGCAGATTCCCTTGCTCCTTAGGGACCTGACGATCAGGACGTGCTTCGCATGCTACTGCATCATGATGTGCGTCAAAGAAAATATAGAGGCAACATCATTTTGAGGGTGGAGGAGACAGCCCTACTCCAACCCATCTTGCTACCCAACCCTTCAGGATCTCCTCACGGGGAGAAGACTCACTCAATGAATAGGTTCCACTTCTAATTGGCGTAAGCAACACTTTCTCTTAGGGGGTGCTCTCGCAAAAGTGATGGTGACTACCACATAGTCCAGCAGTAGCCACCTGAACCTCCGCGTCCATTTTTAGGACCGACCTGGAACTCTCCAGGGGTCTGAACGTGGGTGCCATCATGCCCCGTCCCTGAGTAATGTATTCAGGGGAAAGACAGGAAGTGCTGTCGAGGGGAACTAGGTCTGGTTGGCCAATAAGGGCCAACTATCAAGACCTGCTCCATTCCTGACCTAGCACAGTAGGTGCAAGCGACATACACGCACAAAACAGGAGCACTGCTCAACACTAGGTGTGAAGAAATAACTGAGCTTCAGGAGCATCTCTGCTCAACACCTGAGTGTGATGAAAATCACTGAACTTGAGAGGGCGCCAAGCGACAATGAATCGCATAGCCGCTTTTTTAGAAGGCTCACTGGGGAATGCATTTCTGCGGGGCCCCGGGGCCAGCTGAGATCCAGTGTCTGTCCAAGGGTTGTCCGCTCGGACAGAAATAACACAACTGGCAGAGGAACGAATCCGGAGAGGCTAACAGATGTAACTGTGCGGCCCCGAAGTGGTCCCTGCCCAGCTGGACCACCAGGGGATGGAGTCTCCACTCTCCCTGGCCATAGACTGTCGCCGGGCTCGTCGGCAGCACGATTGAGCAGGCCTGAAGAAATAGTGGAATGAAGCGACCTCAGAAGCTTCTGACTCCAAGGAGGAGGTGACGGGCGAGTTGTGACATCGCAATGCTGTCTTTTAGACCAGTACCAGCTTGCTGAGCAGCGGTGGCTCAAAGCGAGGTGAACTGCAACAACTCGAGGTAATGAATACCAATGCAGACGGAGGTCGCGGAGGCCTCCGTTAAAGCATGCCCTTTGTACATGGCCCCTCAGTCGGTGTTAGTGGACCTCATTCTTTGAGCGGTTGGCCCGGAGGAATGAAAGGTCTGAACACGGGCTGAGGGTTTGGCGGCAGGCCGGGGTGAAATGTTGTCACAGCGGGCGTGTCACTCTGCCACGGTCACCTCGGGACTCGACATTAAGCCAGTGCTGAAGTGGTCTTCGTATGGAGGAAGCCATGCGGCTGCGTCTCCCATATGCCCCAGGAGCCTGTGAAAATTATTTCAGTGAGATCCTTTCTCACTTCTATATAGCACCGACAAGACACACACTCTTCTTGAAGAGGCATGTTGGGCCGAGTCCATCTCCATACCGGAAAAGAGATACTCAGCCCGGGGGGCAAGATTACTCTCTGTCAGTTGACCTGAAGACCAGTACTGGCTGCACTGATACTTTGAACCCTCAAACGCAACACGCAGGATAGCCTGTGGTGGGGAGGCTAGAGATCTGAAGTACATGTCATTCAGGTTGAACACTGCAGACCAAGCTTGGGGACGGGGCATTCTGAAAAATGCCTCTCTGTGTAGCAACTTGGACGGAGGCTTTCGAGAAAGGGCCCGTTACAAGTGACACAGGGCCAAGATGGTCATGACCCACCACATACTAGGTACATGAAGAACAAGTTTATAAAAACTGCCCTTCACATCGGCTGGAGAGCTGCTATATCGCGTCCTTCGCCAGTAGGACACCGGCATGCGCGCACAAAACAGGAGAACTGTTCAACACTAGGTGTAATGAATATCACTGAGCTTTCAGGAGCATATCTGCTCAACACCTAGTGTGATGATTATCACTGAACTTGAACGGGCGCCGAGCGATAATGAATCGCATAGCCGAGTCTGATGGTCACAGTCTGGTCTGGACCGGTTGGGTAGCTCTTTCCGCTTCTACGAACCAGGCCCAGGGCCCGAAGACCACAGACGTACCCGAGGTGGGGCATCGAGGTGGAGGATAGGGACCCGGCTCGGAAGGTCCGGAGGCAGCCCAAAGCGGGGTCTGAGTGTGCGGTGCAACACTTACCTGTGTCCATGTGGCTACAGCAGATGCGTGAGAAGGCGGATGACCAGGTCCTTGAACGCACCCCTGGCGGCTGGCAAACAAGAGGGGGCTGAGGGGTACAAGGCTGTCCTACAGGTTTGCACACCACCAGCCTCGCCCTCTTGGGACCCAGGGACGGAGGAATTTGCTCTCTTGACAATTCGGGTTCCACTGGACTCTGGGAAGCCAGTGGCGGAACAGTAACCATCTGAAGGGCTTGTCCCCCCATCCCTGGGTGGCCTGTCTCAGGGACGCTACGTCTGACACTTGCCCCCTGGCTTGGCAGTGCCTGAGACAGACCGGGCGGCCTGCCTGCTGCTGGCTCTGCACTGGGGCCTGAGTGGAGGCTGCTGCGGGGGACTTGCGGAAACGGAGGTAGCGGCAGGGGACGCCCTCGGCGACAAGTAGGTTAAGGAACCCGCTGTTGCCTCCACCCCGCCGACGGGGCAAGAAGTGTCTGGAATCTTCTGGAATCCGAGGAAACTCTCAGTGACATCAGTGCCGAGTGCATTATCCTTTTCATCTTTTCGAACAGTTACGTATCAGAAAACTTGACTGAGTTGATCAACTTTGCTGATCCCAATAATGGAGTAATGTCCATTATGAATGAATAAAATGCTGCCTCCTTTACCTCAGACACAATTTGGCCGTGCACCTTCTGAGATAACAATGTAATCAATTCAATCTGAATTGCTGGGCTTAAATAATTTACTTGGCTTTTTTTAATCCAGCAACTCTCACATAACTCTCACACTGGGTCATACCGGGCTAACAACTCAATTACTGACTAAAAGTTCCCATTGTTTGGGTCATTCAAACTTTCATTATGCCCCCTGAATGACATATTACATGAGGCTAATGTCAGAGTGACGTCAGTGATTCTTGTAAGCACTTGAGTCCAAAAATGAACCTGACTCTTGTATTCGCTGTCAAGTTGTACATCAATTGTAAGGTCTTTTTCCACATATCATATGTGACACAGGCTGTTATATGAGCATGTGAAGATTTGTGTTTCTTTATTTTGCCTGAAAGGCCCTGCCAGTCATTAAGTCTGACACTCCATGACAGATAATGGGATGGACATCTCCTATCTGCAAAAAGCCAGCACAGCTCACAATAGGTGCGGTCCATATTTGGCAAGTAACACAACCATTTTTGAGGAACTGTACTCATTTTGGAACGTTTCTAGATCTGCTGTTGAGATTTGCTTTTGTCACTTGAGTCGACATCAGGCGGGTCAGTTAGCAAAGCCGTGCCCAGGTTAGAGGTAACTGCATCCATGCTGACACCGCTAACATCACGCTCCCTAATACTTGTGTTTGCAGCTGCCTCCCGCTGATTTGGAAGAAATATAGATGAAATCTTCGTTAGTTTTGCATTGAAATGCTCTCTTCGTTGTTGGTTTATTCGTTTTTGGGCTCCACTGAGATATTTTCTTGAACTCATTTTTGCACTCATACGCTTCCCTCTCAAAGCAATTTAGGAAATTCTCTTGATTGGATAAAAACAACAACAGTAAAGGAAATTGTGATTGGCAAACACGGGTAGACAGCAATTAGTACCAAAATAAAAGTCCTATTTAGTCACGTCATGAAAAAGCTTTAGTTATTTATTTTGCGTCATAATTTTGGGGGCACCCCCACCACGCGGTGCGTGCCCTGCGTGCCCGTCCGCTACGCCACTGGGTGTCAAATTAAATTCCTGGAGGGCCAGAGCCCTGCAGAGTTTAACACCAACCCTAATTAAACACACCTGAAACTTCCAGGCAGGAACCGGAGTTTGACACATGTGGCTTAGAAGAACTCAATGTTGCAACAGAAACGTTTGACTCTCTCTTTTCCAGCACTTTAGAAATAGTTGCTCCTTTGCACTTAAAGAAGATCAAAGAAAATAGTCCAATGCAGTGGTACAATAAGCACACTCGTGCAACTGGAAGAAAACAAAACTAGAGGTGTTTCGCTCTTTTGTGGAAAGAGAGCACGAATGCGTACAGAAAGGCCTTAAAAATTGCTAGATCTGCTTATTTTTTGACTCACTTAGAAGAAAACAAACACGGGTATTTATTTGATACAGTGGCTAAATTTAGAAGAAATAAAGCTTCAACTTCGGAAGTTTCCAAACAGCATAGCAGTAATGACTTTATGAACTTCTTTACTTGCAAGATTGATAATATTAGGGAGCATTGTAGTGTCCCTGAGGAAAAATAATATTCATTCGTTGCTATAGAAGAGGAAGAATGGTCTAAAATAGTTAAATCATCTAAATCAACAACATGTATGTTAGACCCTACTGACTAAGCTATTGAAAGAGATGCTTACAGAGGTCATAGATCTCTTCTTAATATCATTAATTCATCTTTGCCATTAGGATACGGATTGAAAACTTTTAAGCTATTATTAAACCTCTTATTAAAAAAAGACAACTTGATCCTACATAATTAGTCAATTACAGGCCGATCTCAAATCTACCTTTTCTGTCAAAGATACTAGAAAAAGCAGTATCCTCACAATGATGTTCCTTTTTAGAAAGAGATGGTACCTGCGAGGATTTCCAGTCAGGATTTAGACCGTATCATAGTACTGAGACAGCTCTCATTAGAGTCACAAATGATTTGCTCTTATCATCCGATCGTGGTTGTATCTCTCTATTAGTGTTATTGGATCTAAGTGCTGCATTTGAAACCATCGACCACAACATTCTTTTGAATAGACTCAATATTATGTTGGCATTAGTGGAATTGCATTAGCATGGTTTAAATCATATTTGTCTGACAGTTATCAGTTTGTAGCAGTAAATGAACAGATGTCATATCGATCAAAAGTTCAGTATGGCGTCCCACAAGGCTCAGTACTAGGACCGTTGCTGTTCACTCTGTACATGCTTCCCTTAGGAGATATCATTAGGAAGCATGGCATTAGTTTTCACTGTTATGCTGATGTTACTCAGCTCTATATTTCTTTGCGCCCCGACGAAACTTTAAAATTCACAGAATTAACGGAATTCATAGCAGATATAAAAAATTAGATGACTAGTAATTTCCAACTACTTAATTCTGAAGAAGTAGAGTTCGTAATTATTGGAAAAAAATTAGTTAATGCGTTCATGACCTCAAGGCTAGGCTATTGTAATGCTCTTATGGGTGGTTGCCCTGCATGCTTAATAAACAAACTACAGCTGGTCCAAAACGCAGCCGCTAGAGTTCTTACCAGAAACAGGAAGTATGACCATATTAGCCCGGTTCTGTCAACACTGCATTGGCTCCCTATTAAACATCGTATACATTTTTAAATATTGCTGATTACTTACAAAGCCCTAAATGGTTTAGCTCCCCAGTACTTGAGCGATCTCTTAACTCATTATAGTCCGTCACGTCTATTGCGATCTCAAAATTGGCCAGTTGATGATACCTAGAATATCAAAATCATCTGCAGGTGATAGATCCTTCTCCTATTTAGCACCAAAACTTTGGAATAGTTCCTAGCATTGTTCGAGAAGCAGACTGTCAGTTTGAATCTAGACTAAAAACACATCTCTTTAACCTGGCATTCATATAGAACACTATACATTTCTATTATTCAAATCAGTTAAATGATTGTTTGGTTGCATAAACTAGATCAGCCGGAACCAAGAACACCTCCTATAACACCTGATGTACGTGTTACATCATAAGAAGAATGGCATCTACGCTAAGGTTAGTCTTTCTGTTTATTCCGAGGTTTACTATAGTCAGCTGGATCCAGGCCGTATCCAGATCAGATGGCGGACCTGCGCCTGGACACGACCACAACGCATGATGTAGTCAGCCGGATCTGGTGATGAAGTGACCAATATAAAGGAATGTATGGGTTATGCAATTAACTCTGTTTTTTCTAAATGAAGGAACAAGGGCACTCTCTAGGTTTGCTACACTGCTGATTTATCTGAGTATTAGCTCCTTCAGTGGAAAATATCAACAAAATGATAAACGGCCCCAGTTAATTGCACCAAAAAATGTACCTGGAATGGTACCTGCTTAAGCACCATTTGCCATGCAGTAAATTGGCATTATTCTATAAATGCTTCAGAGGTCGTCACTCCTGGGTTCCTAAAGCGTCAGCTATGTTCCTTACATTCAGGGAAGACACTATGCTCAGGCAAACAGTATTTTCCTTAAAATATAAAAATCTACTTTAAATTTTTTATCAAATTATTTATATGGGGATTTGCTTCAGAGAACGTTTGATCAGCGTTACATAAAAGCATTACATACAAGGTTACATAAAACAACCAATGCCGATAAATGTGAATTTTGCTAAGAGAAAAATTATTAAATAATATGCACCCTTGCTAAAACCGTTATTATTTGTGTGTGGAGAAGCAGGCAGTCTTGTAGAAACTCTAGTTATGTATGTGTGTTTGAGCTGCTAGCTTTTATCGGATCACTTCAAAATAGCACCTACTGCCTCATCCGTGGTAACCATAGAGATAGCGTGTCTCTGTGTGTGCGCTGCGGGGTTAAATTACCATTCCGCATGTATCTGAGTCATCGCATCATGAGCTCTGCTGTGCAGTTTCTTGAAAATAGAATGAATGACTATGATTACAATGAAAACACACCATATAATATAGCTAGATTTAACTTGTGTAACTCACTGAAGACACAAACTTGCCAACAGGTCTCAAAATAAAACTATATTCAGAATAGCGCTACTCTTGCAATTTCTGCTGCATGTTATGCTGTGAAAACCATGTGAATTTTCTGTTTGCATGTAACATGCAGATGATTTTCTACAATAGAATGCATGACAAATGTGTACAGGGCAGCTCTGTGGCCCGATGAGCCTCTCTAGTACGCAGAATCCTGTAGATGAGTGGAGTGGAGGAAAGTGGAGTTCAATCCATGCTCACAAATCCACTTCTGTTTCTCGCTCACACCCCCGGCCTCAATCACCATGCACAAAGTGAACCTTCACTACATTGTGTCAACATTAATTTTACATTCCAGTCTATGGTGCATCTGCAGAGATTCCTCCATGACAGAATGTTTTTGTTGCCATTGTTTTGCTCATTTTCTGTAGATTATTGAACTAACTGTCGTTGTCACGGAATGGACATGTAGACTAGCAGAGTGACCAATGCTGCACAATTAATCATATATTAACGTGATCACAGTTTCTGCCTTTCACGGTTAAAAATGATTGTCTGCATTACTGGTGTACTAACAAGAAAAAAATCTAGAAAGATATATTTGTGTTTATTCTCATTATGGGCTGTGTATAAGAATGATAGACTAACATAAGCACTTTAATCCTTGATTTGTACATATTCCTCACTCGTTTTTGCTGTGGTTCACATTGAACACAGCAGACAACACGTTGTTACAATCCATTTAATGCAGGAAGCATCACAAAAATTACACACGGCTTGAAACACGGTCTGTTAGCCCTTACGGAATGAAAATATATTACCCATATATGAATGATCAATTTATTAAATGGTTAAACAGTACATTTGAAAATATACATAATAATACATTGTTTTAATATATCACAATATATTAAATCATACATAAGGAATTGCTGCTTTTCATATATTGAAAAATATGTGAAAATATATTTACTAATATATCATAATGTATGTCATTTTATATTCAGTAATACACTTCATAATATATGTATATGTGATCCGACATGGCACTGCATGTGTAATATATTGCAGATATATTTACTCATGCAAAATAAACACACATAGAGGAATATATAATGTAATATATTTCTTATATTTTTTTATTATTTACATTGTAAACATTTCATATCTTCAAGCTAGTAACAAAAGCACAAGTACACCAGCATGTACTAATTTAGCCAAGAGACTATCACTATGCTGAGGAGTGAGTTGTCATTACTTTTAGTAGATAGCAATTATAGTCATAATGGTCTTCGGCCAATCATCAACGTCACCACAGGCTCTACTCTTCAGCACAATGGTAACCCCAAAAACTCAGACATACCACAAAAACTAAAAAAAAAAAACTAAAAAAAAAATAGAGCATTAAACACTAACAGGTCTCCCCCTATATTAATATTGAGCAAAACACATTAAATAACACTTAATCTGAACATTTACTCTCTTAGCCAGAAGCAAAGCATGCTGGGAACTAGAAATCTTTTATAACTCATTCCGAGAATGTGTGTATATGTGTGAACACACATTCACATTTCAATGGGAACATGTATGTGCAGTATATGTACACAATAAAGGATAAAACTTTGTGAATATAACATGTCATGCTATTTTTGTTTTCATTTATAATTATTTTATATGTATTAATATATAGCCATACATGGTCAATGCATACATTGCAGTATATTGAAAAATATAAGCACAAGTTTCCCATATATGGAAATGTATTATGTAATATATTGCATTATATTTTGCAGTATATTCCCATATATTTTTGTTCTGTAAGGGAGGCTTGATGCAAATTAAACACGCAGTGGACATGAGTGTGTCTCTCGAACTGTGTGATGTAACAGACAACTTGTTTTCCATGTGGTTCTGTTCACACAGCAGGGGTCTCTTTTGTATATAATAACCAAACTGTGTGTGAAAGTAACCATATTAAGTGACCATTATACTGTACAAACTGTATAGTCTGTCCCCTAGACCCATAGAAACTTCTCTCCATTTTTACATTACATTCTCATGGGGACCAACTTTTTTTGTGTTCGTGTTTTCAGAACATTTGGTACCTACAGTACAATATTGGAAATAACTTGACTACACACACACAAACACAAATCAATTTACCTCCTCTATCTGCTCTTGTTTCTTCTGTATGGCTCTGTTTCGTGCTGCATTTCTCTTGCTGGCCTTCTGTGACACCTGTAGAGGTCACAGTTAAAGACATCATCAATCTTTAAATCCAAAAACATCGATTTTAGAATTATATATGTTACAGTTTTTAGCAACTATAAAAAACTTTTACAATTGTAATACATTTTAATGTCATATGTTTACATACCCATGACAAAAGCTATAATTCTGCACACACAGGAACAGTAAGTGATTGTATCACAAATGTTCCCATGTTAATATACTCTTTAAGTGGAATGAGGGTAAACAAATTTGCTGTCCATGATGGAGAGCTGAAGCATGAGACTCGACTCAAGCTCTAATATTTCCCTGAAAATTAAACTTTGATTTTGGCTATTGTCACAGGCTGGTTGCAGCAGAGATGATGCTGGATCTTAGTCACCAGTCTTTATTGAAAACAAAATCAAAATATATCTGCAAGCAGCCATCACGGGGCCAAGCCGTTCCAATGGTTCCATGGGTTCAAAAAGTAGTTAAAAATACTTTGGTTTCAAAACTTTAAAAGAAACTTTAATAACCAAAGTATTCGTACATTGTGTTCTTACAAGATATCCTTACTACTTAATGCAAGATTCTGAATGTGATCAGCATGATGAGATCAATGGGTTCAAATAGTAGCAAAAAATAAATACTTTGCTTTTTTATATAAATGTACCACATGTTTTATTTAATGAGTTCCTTCTCAGAAAGACACCATGTCTGGAACAAAAGCAACTTTTCCACCACTTAAGGCCACAGTACCTCTTGCAGTCTGGGCACGTGCCACACAGGATTCGAACCCACGACCGGAATGGCTCAGGGCTCGTGGCACGTGGGTTAGCAGCTTGCGCCATTCAGAGGACGCTGACTTACCAAGCTGCCGAGGAGAGGCTTCAGTGTAAGAATGAGCACACAAAAGCACGTTAACCAGATTAGCATGCTAAGCTAGCTTAATGCTAATGTAGCTTATGGTTAGCCTGATAGCTGAAGAGACACATTAGGGCTGCTTGCCAGTCCACTTTTGGACACCCATTTGCGAACTTCCCTAAGCACTTCCCCTCGGGGTCAGGGTTAGTGAAGTGGACGAGGGAAGTTTATATGGACAGACCCTCGCTCTCTCAATTTTGACAGAGGGAGCGAGTCTACTTCATATATACACTTCAGGCAGCTCCATATACCACAGTGCAACACGATTGTGACGTCACCGCCAAGGTTATTTTCATAAACGAAAACTGAAACTAAGACTAAAACTATTGGTCAAAAAACATTTTCATAAACTGAAATAAAATTAAAAATTCATAATAAATGAAAAACTAAAACTAAACAAAACTAATAACAGTTACTGAAAAACTAACTGAAATAAAATAATAATTATCAAAAATAAATAATCGTTTTCGTAATTAGTAAGCCCTTTGGTGGAAAATCTGACCTGGGGCTGTTTAGGGAAATGCCTGTATATGACGCTTCACGCGTGTGAAGTTGCTGAGGCAATTAACCGCTGTCCTGTCACACACTCAATGAAAGAATCGTAACGTAGAACACATCGCTAGTGCTAAGCGGCTGTTCATAAAGGATGCATCTGTTGCAGTGGAATGGGAAATAACACAAGGTAATGACTAATGAGACGCAAGTTGGACTTCTTTTAACTTAAGCGCAGCATTTTTAGAATGCCGTTTCATGTGCGAGACGCGGATGCAACAGCAAAACAAGTCAAGCACAAAAACATTAATGTAATACTACTACTGTATGTTTGAGATGTCATGTTTTCATGAATGTTGACAGGCTGACAGGTGCTGTTATTATATTTGTTTTTACAAAACATTTACTGCTAATAATATTATTGTCCATGTGGAGACATTTCCCCACAATGTAGGGAATACCAGGACACACACACACAGTCTGGTAACACACACCCACTATCTTTGTGGGGAATCACCATAGACATAGGGCTGTCGCGATAACCGCAATATTGCATTACGGCGCTACTGACAGGCCAACCGCAGAGGAATGCAAGTAACCGCAGCAACCGCAAACCGCGTTTTCGTAGTTCGTACCATGTGTATTGAATGTTAAATAAGTTAATAATGATAACAGGACTGTTTATCATGGTGATTTGTACAGAGGATTCGTGGATTAGGACTTAAGCCTAAACAGACAGTGAATGTGATCGACTGAGCGCGTGTGATTACCTGCGTCTGTCTTTGAAGTCAAGTCATGTATATTCGTGAAAAGGTTGCCGTTTCCAAGGAAAGCGAAATATTTGTCGTAGGCTATCATCCTTTTAACGTGTAAGGGTATTTACCATGAATGGCGTCAGCGCTGGTCAGCATTACACAGCGCGAGGAAGCCGTTGGGGGAAAGCAGCGAGTCACGCATTGAATCAATGCCATTGGTCTCTATTAAGTGAAGTATTGCTTCAGCTTTGCCCAAAAGTGAAGCATTGGTGGCCAGCTGAGCCTTGAAAAGTGGAGCTCAAAGTTAAAAAATAATTAACACCTTGTTTCATTACATCTATCATTTAAGGAATCAGCTTTTTTGAACGTTTTCGTTGAATGAACGGTTTAATGACTCACTCAAAGACAGTCTGTTGGCGTGACAACTGCGCGCTGAGTGACAGTCTTTCAATGCGCAGAGATGCTGTTTAGTTTCGGTTACATTGTTTACATTGTTTTTGTGTATGCTGACCACATCATAACACGTATTTATATAGTAACAAATAAATATAAATAAATAAATAAATAAATAAATGGCGGTAAAACCGCATATCGCGCTATTGAGGCACTCAAAATTACCGCAAGGGAAATTCCTTCACCGCGACAGCCCTACATAGACATAATGGTTTTTATACTGTACAAACTGTATATTCTGTCTCCTTACACTAACCCGACCCCTAAACCTATACCCCATCACACACAACTTTCTGCATTTTTACATTTAAAAAAAAACTCCATTCAAACTCCAAGTCCCCATTAGTCTGTGTGCATTCAGGTTAAAGTCCCCACCGAGATAGAAATATATGTACACATTCAGACACTGCATAGCTATCTCCTTATTTAATCACACTGGCATCACAGCAGTGTTGGCTGTAGTAGTCAGATGAATTTAGCTGGGGGGGGTTATTTGTATGTACCAGTGGTCACTCGCTACATTGTACAGCTGAAAAAAGTAAACTAGGCATGTTTAACAAGATTTCATTTTTAATATGAATTAGTTTGTCTGAATTTTTCATAGTTTTTTCTTGTATACTTTTAAGTTCCATTTATTTGGTGCTTTGTTCAATCTCAAACCATTATTTTATTTGTATTATTAAGATGTCTGCACAAGAGTTAAAAAAGCAAAACTATAATAACCTTGGTCACCGCAGATCTCGTCTAATCACCTCCACCACAAACAACTCTATGATATATTAAAGGTGGATTGTGTAATATTTCTGAGAATCTATTGACAGAAATGCAATATAAGATCCATAACTATGTTTTCAGTGGTGTATAAAGACCTTGCATAATGAACCGTTATGTTTTTATTAGCTTAGAATGAGACATTTATATCTCCATAACCGCGGGCGCCCCCTTCTATGGAGGTCGACATATTGTGTGGTCATGTTTCTAGCGTAGCCGACAGCGAACACACAGCGCTACAGAGCGCGTTTCCTCACTACCTTGAAAAAGAAGTTTTCAGTGGTGTATAAAGACCTTACTTAATGAACCGTTATATTTGTATTACCTTAGAATGAGCAGTTTCTGTCTACACACACCGCGGGTTCCCGATCATTGAAATGTGCCGACATGTTTCTACGGTGGCCCTAAACGGACAAACGCGTTTCGTTACTATGTTGCTCTTCGTGCAAGGAAGCAGGCTTAGTTCAGCGAATAAAACACTGACACAATGATGAACAAGTAAGTAACAATAATATTCGCAATTAGAAAAATTTTTACTGAATAATTAAGTAAACATAATTTCTTATTTTATCCTTGTAAAGAAACCTCATTGCTGAACTGGCTACTCTCTGCTGTCTCAGACGATGACATCCCTTCCTGTCGGCCACCGTAACTTTTGTTGGTTGCAATTCGTAACCTCACCACTAGATGCCGCTAAAAATCACACACTGCACCTTTAATTATGTTTTTTTTATTTAACACAACCCAAACACATCTATATACATTTGGATGCTGCATTAAACAAATTCTTAAAGGAAAAAAAAAAAAAAAAAAATCCACTCCATAGCTGATTCCAAGTGATCAAGGGCATAGGACGTTCCAATTCAGCCCACTGCAGTTTCCGGCAGTGTTGGGCACTCATGCAACGTAAGCAATGACGCACATCCGAGTGAACGAGACGGAGGGAAGTTAGCGAGTGAAGGGCATGACAATTTTGAACTGGAACGCAGCACGAGTCTACTTCATGTACACTTCAGGCAGCCCCATATACCACAATGCAACACGATTGTGACGTCAACGCATATTGCATTTAAATTATCCCACCACAAACAACTCTATGATATATATATATTTTTTATGTAAACAGCTCAAACACACCTATATACATATAGAACGATGCATTAAACAATTTCGTATGGGAACAAAATAAATAATAAATCAACCCCATAGTGGATTCTAAGTGATCAAGGTTTAACACTTTCCAATTCAGCAAAGGTGCCGCCAGTAGTGGGCACTCATGCAACGTAAGCAATGACGTACATCCGAGTGAACGAGACGGAGGGAAGTTAGCAAGTGAAGGGCATGACAATTTTGGACTGGAACGCAGCCTTGAAAGAATGGCATCTGGTTAGCATGCTAACCAAATAGTATGCTAAGCTAACTAGCAGAAGGCTACAAACACAGGCTAGGTAATATTTGGAGACAAATATCTCAGGAACGGTAGTGAATATCACAAATCCGTTCAGTCATTTATGTGCGGCTCGGTCCAAAGATCATCTGATCAAAATTTGAACACAATTGAGCAAAATTTGTAGGAGGAGTAGTGAAAAAACTGTTTTGATTTTGCTTCAATATGGCAGACAGTCACGTTTTTGCAAAAAAACTTATATTTTTGGAACACTAGGTGGCGCTCTGTTCAATCTTCAGCAGGTTAACACAGTTGTGCTCTTTGATACCAATCTTTCATTTAAAAGTCACGTGTCTAGTATCTGTAAAACTGCATTTTTCCATCTTAAGAATATATCTAAATTACGTCATATGCTCTCAATGACAAATGCAGAACAATTAGTTCATGTGTTCATGTCATCAAGGCTAGATTATTGTAATGCTATTAAGGGTGGTTGCCCTGCACGCTTAATAAACAAACTACAGCTGGTCCAAAACGCAGCTGCTAGAGTTCTTACCAGAACCAGGAAGTATGACCATATTAGCCCGGTTCTGTCAACACCGCATTGGCTCCCTATTAAACATTGTATAAATTTTAAAATATTGCTGATTACTTACAAAGCACTAAATGGTTTAGCTCCCCAGTACTTGAGCGATCTCTTAACGCATTATAGTCCGTCACGTCTATTGCGATCTCAAAATTCTGCCAGTAGATAATACCTAGAATATCTAAATCGACTGCTGGCGGTAGATCCTTTTCCTATTTAGCACCAAAACTCTGGAACAATCTTCCTAACATTGTCCGGGAAGCAGACACAGTCTGTCAGTTCAAAGCTAGACTAAAAACACATCTCTTTGGCTTAGCATACACATAACACATTACAGACTTCTATAATTCAATGTTAGGCTGCATAGTTTAGATCAGCCGGAACCGGGAACACTTGCCATAAATCCTGATGTACTTTGTACATCATAAGAAGGATGGCGTCTACGCTAATATTAGTCTCTCTGTTTATCCCGAGGTTCACCGCAGTCCACCGGATCCAGGCCGTATCCAGATCTGATGAAGGACCTGCGCCTGAACACGACGACAACGCAGTCCTGAAGTGTCACTAGTCTCTCCCTTGTGAAGGCCTCCTTCCCTTTACCTCAGTACTGATAAAACGTTGTTGGGTTAATTCCGGCTCACGTGGCTAAGCGGAAGCAATAAATAAGTATTTATTATAAATTTTAAAGCCCAGACAAGTAGTTTGTTGAGGGTTGGTTTGTAAAGAAAGACTACACTCCTGTGCACATTCAAACACGCATCCCTATAGACTAAAAACGTAATGAGCATGTGCACATCGTCTGCGTTTTCGCGTTTTTGATTTTTGCGCAGTGATAACCTTTTTTTCTACATTTTTCAAGGCTTGCACCTTGGAATCTATTTCAGGGTTTGTGTTCTCGAGCCACAAGGCACTGTTGTTGTGTGTGTGAGCGGGCAGGAGCGCGTTGAGTGTTTTCTGTTAGAACGGTGTGTGTTAGCGGCCGCTAAGTTAATAACTAATGATCTTTGCAATGGAAGTGAATCAATCAATCAAAACTAACTTTAGCTGGACAATAACTTTATTCTAGAGCTGCTGTAAAGCATAAACAATCTCTGTTACAGTAATTTCCTATTATCACTGTAAAGCTGCATTGAAACAGTCCATATTGTTAAAAGCGCTGTATAAATGAAGGCGACTTGACTTAATCATCTAATAATATTATCAAGTGTCTATATGTTCTTTTATCAATTGTCAGGGTTTGTTTTGTTTGTTCTATGAATGGCTCAGCTAAACAGGCCGAGACTATTAACTACCATTATTCATTTTAATTATACTAATATCTAATTAAAATGTCTACAAATGTATAAAACTGATCAGAGATCTTGGTAAAACTCACAGACACTTGTTCATTGGTTCTCAGTGCCTCCTCATGATTCATGGGTTGACAGAGATCAACGCCCCCAGTGGTAAACCATTGAAATTTCTAAGTGTTCCGAAACAGTTATGACGTAGAAGCCTCGTTTACTGAAATCACGTAACTCTGGCAGTTTGATACACTCTCCGAAAAATTGATTCAGAACAAAAGATTTGTAAAGGTTTCAAAGCTTCATGAAGCAGTGTTGAAATTGCCATCACTAGTCTTAATACACTTTAGCACATTGCTTGCATGTTTTAGCATTTTGTTAGCATGCTGTTAGTATGCTTTAACATGTTTTAACACATTGCTAGCATGTTTTAGCTCATTGATAGCATTTTGCTAGGCATTCCTAGTATGTTTCAGTGCATTGTTTACATGTTGATAGTTTGGCGGTTAGAGTTTGAAAAGTCGTGGCCCATTTCACCATTCCGTCAATGTAAATCTAGGGGATTTTTTTTTTCTAATTCTTTGGTTGAGGAAAGTCATAAGTCAGATCAGTTTGAAAAGATATAGCACACTAAGTCATAACAGTCTGAAGGTTTGCCCTTCCCTCGCTATAACTTCCCTCTGTCTCGTTGACTCAGATGTAAATCTCAAAATAATTAGAGTTGTGTGGGATGGGAGTAAGTTAGGCGTGATCTGCTGTGACATCACAATTGTGTTGCATTGTGGTATATGGAGCAGCTTGAAGTGTACATATGAGTCAACTCGCTCCCTCTGTCAAAATTGAGGGGTGGAGGGTCTGTCTATAAAATTCCCTCTATCACATACTGGAAGGAAGCGCAGGATCCAGGAGAATATTATACAAATAGTCTGTAATCCAAAAAGCCACAGGAACACTCAGGAGACAGTTTTGACAACCATGTAAATTAGGTGACACCAAACAAAGACCTTCTTCTTCCTTGGTGTTTTAAGGCAGTTGGCATCCAAAAAGTTGCATTACTGCCATATGCTGTCTATTAGCTTGTCACTTCATACTTATATTTGTCTTTCTAGTCCAGTCCTCCTTAAAAAAAAACACACAAATATTGCCTCCCTTGTTCACTATATCTGCATTCTAATATACTTTTTACATTATACTTTCCTATATCAATTTCTTGTAAATGATGTTTCAACTCTTGTCTTTCTTGTGTAAATTTCCTGCATGACATAAAAATGTGACAGTTTCATCCTCTTGACATTCATCGCATTGTCCTGTGGGATGTTTTCCTAACATACGAAGAGTTACATTTAACTTACAATGTCCAATCCTGAGTCTATTCATTACAACCTGTTCTTTCCTTCTATTCTCATCTCTCTTGAGATGTCACTGTATCACTGTAAAGCACTTTGAAACAATCTAAATTGTTAAAAGCGCTATATAAATGAAGGTGACTTGACTTGACTTGACTCTTATAATGCCTACTTTATTCTGAATCATGTATAAACTTCCTTTACTTTCATGATCCCATTGATGTTGCCATGTTTCCATTACCTTTTTCCACACTAGACTCTTCCCTTCTGATTTTGCCAATTTAATCTTAATGTCAACATGCTCTTTCTTTGTTGCCTTCTTTGCCAATTTATCAACTTTCTCATTTCCCTGTAAGCCCACATGCGCTGGTATCCACATATATGTAATACTTTTCCCTTGTCTGCATGCCCTTGAATATATTTAAGATTTCATATAATATTTCTTAATGATTAACTAGCTTTTCCAGACTTAATACTCATAAGAGCCGATACAGAGTCACTACATACTAGAATGTTGATATCCCTGGACTGTACAGTCTATTCTAATGCAATAAGTATAGCACATAATTCAACTGCATAAATATTTAGGGTGTCAGAAGCCGAACAAAGATCTGAATGAAGACAGGACATAAATACACAGAGGAACACATTAGCTAATTAGCTGGACAACATGTGAATGGGACAATTAATCAAACACACTAGGAAACTAGGTCAAATGAAATGGCACACAGGCAAACAGGGACTGAACCAAAACACAATGAAACAGCCTAAACGGAGCATACATCTTATGGCGCTTTTCCACTGCATGGTACGGTACGGTTCAGTTCGGTACGGCACGCTTTGGCGCTTTTCCACTGCATGGTACGGTACGGTTCGGTTCGGTACGGCTCACTTGTGGTGCTTTTCCACTGCATGGTACGGTACGGTACGGCTCGCTTCGGCTCGTTTTAAATGGTACCTGGTCTGTTGAGGTTCCAAGCGTACCGTACCGGTACTAAAATGTGACGTAAAAGCACTGCAGATCACTGATTGGTCAGACAGAATCGTCACTACCAGCGTCATTGGATTTGCGACACGAGACACTAAACCCGCTAGATTTAAATAACCAGTAGACAACAGCCAACGCGGTAGCATCTGTTTTTTACTTTCTTGGAAAGAAAAAAGAGATCGAAACTTTAAAAAAAAAATGGCTGAATCGTGGTCAGTGGACGAGGTGCAGACGTTCCTCTCGTTGGTTGCCGAGGAGCGGATCCAGCGAGAGCTGGATGGGGCAAAACGGAATGAAAAAGTGTTCCAAGAAGTAGCTCAGCTCTTAGCCACACACGGCTATTACCGGACCTACAAACAGTGTAGGGACAAATTAAAAAAACTTAAGAGTGACTATAGAACCATAAAGGATCACAACGGCCGGAGTGGTGCGAACAGGAGAACGTGGAAGTGGTTCGACCAAATGGACGCTATCTACGGAAGACGACCTGCGAGCAATGGGAGAGAGGGTGCCCTGGACTCGGCCACCTCGTTGTTAGACAACACATTCGATGATGGTACGTTGTGTTATGTTAACAATATATTAAGTTTGAAAGCTTCACTTTATTGACCATCTACTGTAAAGTTTTTATTTTGATTTTTTTATACATCTATGACTATTTAATTATTTAAATGTTCTGGATTTGTTATTGTTGCTAGTTTGATTTGTGTTGCAACAATTTGTGTAACTTTTTGTTTCAGATGCATTGTCTACGATTGACTCGTTAGCACTTTCTCCGTGCAGTGATGCCTCAACGTCCCAAATGGTGATCGCAGCTTCGCCACCAGCACGACCGGCAACACCAGCAACCTCCAGCACCAGCAGGACACCAGAGCGTGTGGTACCAGGTATGAAATATGACTAAATATGACTAAAACACTTTCTGTTACAAATCATATATCTAGACTAAGCTTAGCTAATCCTTTTCTTATGTCGATTTGAATGCCTGCAATAAAATTGGATATATCATGAAATCCTGTTGCTCACCATAAATACATTATTGCTAGCTACTGTAACTTTGTGATTAGTTCACACTGTAGATCATGTAAGGGTTGTTAATGAACAGTTATTTCATAAATTAATTGATATGTGATTTTAGCTTTATTTTTACTCTCCTTTTTTTTTTTTTTTACCATTAGAAAAAAAATCACAATTATAACTGTTCTTCCTTTGTATCTAGGCAAGAGGAAAAGGAGCATGCACCATCAGGAGCATCTAGCTGTTTTAAGAGAGATGCAGGTGGCTGATATTCAACAGCAGGAACTGAACCGGGCACAGAGGGAGCTCCATTTGCAGATGGCAATCGTTGAGGCCCGGCAAGCGAGGGAGCAGGAAGCGGCCTTAAGGACGGAGGAAAATGCACAAACGGCTGCATTCAATCAAGCCTTTCTCAACGTCATGGGGATGCTTGTACAGGCGATGAGTGGCCGGCAACAACAGACCTCTCTGCCCGACTAAAACCTCTCTAGTGCATACTTCATAGAAATAGTTATTTTTTAACTTGTGTTTCTGTGAATTTTTTTGTATAATACGTTTGTGCAAGACGTTTAAAGTTTGCTTAGTGTACAATTTTTTCTTTTAAATTTGTGTTTATATATGTCGTCTTTATATTTTATATATATTTATTTTTTTGCACTACATACATTTGCACAAAATGTCAAGTTCGCTTGGTGTACATTTTTTACTTTTAAATTTATGTTTATATATGTCTTTATATATTTTATTTTTGCAGTAAATATATTTGCACTTTGTTTGAAGTTTGATCTGTTTACATTTTTCTTCAATAAAATTTACTTGTTAAACTTGTACTTTCCTTTTTAATGCTTTAATATTTCATGAGCATGTAATATAGCTAATTATACCTTTGAAATTCAGAATAGACTATATTCAAGTGGGGCATACATGACACCCAAAATAAAAAAGGGGTTGCTGTGACTTATGAGCAGCAACCTTTTTATTCTGGGTGTCATGTATGCCCCACTTGAATAAAGTCTATTCTGAATGGAGACATAACCAACATATATTAAGAAAGCCAAGTCTAGAAGTAAGAGTTTACAGTTCAAGACTCAGAATTACTCAGACTGTTATTAATATTGAGATATATAAGCTCAAGGAAGCATGGAGCAGGAAGTGGGTTCCTGGTCCATTTTAAATCTGAAGATATCTTTAAAATTATCCATGCTGTGGAGTATATATGGGGAGTTTTTTTAAGAGAAGGCTGATTAGATTCTTATCAAATATTTTATTGCCCTGTAGACACCCATTTACAGTCTATTGACTAATGTCGGGTGAGGAGAACTGTCCCATTCATGCTTTATTGTAGTCAATTGACAAACCTTTCACACCTCTGCCGGTATGAGACTTAATCTTCATTATTCTTTTATCGTTATTCTTTTGTTTGAATTCAGCCATTATAGCCTTTATTCTGGCATTATGCTTAGCCATCGACACCCATGTCATCCTACTATACATGCAAAATCCACCTATTATTTTAAGTCTTGTTAAAAAACAAAATATATACATATTTTTGGGACCTTATACATATTTTTGGGACCTTATGTGAATTCTTTTAACAAATTGAATTATGTAATAGAATAGCTTTTCCAGCAGGTGGATTAAAGCAACAGGTATCAGCAAGCTACATTTACACAATATAAAATATTAATAATACACTTTTACTTAAAACTCACTTTAAACCACCATCGAGTATTTGTATCAGATTCCGGTCACGGTTTAAAATAGTGTTATGACATAAAACTAATAGAAATATTATTCTGTATGATAAAATATTTAAAAAACATGTGATAATTATTTCTCCAGATGCTGTATATTGCATGTAAGTGAACACACATAAACCTGAGAAAACATGATTGACTGCATTATGAGTGATGATTCCTATTCAAAATATCAAATGTTACAAATTAATAATTTTGCACTCCTGGAATAAATTAAGAATTTAATGTCACTGCAAAGCAGATTTATCATAAAAGTGGTCAAATATCAAAGCTGGAGTCTTAAACCTTTATAATGAGGGACAGTTTTTCCAGATCAAGTAAGAGTGTAATGTTTTAACGAGTGGTGAAATGTTTTACTAAAATAATGTGTGATCTTTTCCGTGAAAGGGGTTAAGAAATATGCAAGGGAAACATTTTCAAATACTGCACAAAAGTTTATTGACCACACACTTTACAGAACAGACATAGTCAACTGTTCAAGTAACGCATCAGAGCCTCACGGACATCCCTGCCCTCCTCCTCTACAGGCTGTGGCAGTGCCAGCACAGGTTCTGCTGCTGAAGGTGGATCCCATGCACTCTCATAGGCCTCTCCATGACTCTCACAAAGGTTATGTAGAGCACAGCATGTCAGCACCATAGATTTCACAAGGTCGACCGAACAGTCATTTCTTTTCATAAGGCAACGCCATCTTCCTTTTAATCTTCCAAAAGCATTTTCAACCACTACACGTGCTCTGGATATTTTCGTGTTGTAGACCCGTTGTTCCGCTGTCAGCCATCCAGTGTCAATGAATGGTTTTAAGAGCCAGTTCTGCAAGGGATAGGCAGAGTCTCCAAGGATGTAGTAGCCAACATTCACCCCATCAATGTTTTTGGTGCTAGCTGGTATGTGGTTTCCACGGCTTGCCACCTCCCACAGCGTGGACAGTCTCAAAACCCGAGCATCATGCAGGCTTCCAGGCAGTCCTGTGAAAACATTCCAGAAAAGTCCCTTCCCATCCACAACACTTTGAAGGATGATGGAGTGCCAGCCTTTACGGTTGAAATAGTCACAGTGATAGTCTTGTGGTGCTATTATGGGTATGTGTGATCCATCAATAGCACCAATACACTGTGGGAGTCCCCATCTGTTCTCAATGTAGGCAGCCATTTCTTTAAACCTCTCCTGATCTGGAAAACTAATTTGTTCAGGTACCAACAACGTCTCTGCTGCAGCACAGAACTCCTGAACACACCGACACGCAGTTGAAATGCTTGCTCCAAAAAGATGTCCAACACTTCTGTACTCAGAGCCGGTTGCAAGCTTCCACAGTGCAATGGCTACTCTCTTCTTTAGAGGTACACAGACGCGGAAGTTTGTGTCCCGTCGCTCCATCGCAGGACGCAGTTTGTTGCACAAAAGGATAAACGTTTCTTCCGACATTCTAAAGTTCTCCAACCACTGCGTGTTTGTAAAACCAGGAACAATCACATCCCACCACTCAGAAGCTCTGTTAAACGTCCAAACAGATGGTCTGTGGCGGCGACTTTGCGAAATATGATACATCTGAAATACACAGATTACACTTCTTAATACATAATATTGCCAGCTAAATTCATTATATGCTTTGTGACGATATAGCTATTGAGACCCTAAACAAGATTAGCTTACCCTAGTGCGCCGTCGGGCAAACCGAGTGATGTCGTCATCTGCGCTTCGTTGTAAGAGTTCCCAGACTCTTTTGTTTTTTTTAGCAGTATCTTGTTTTGCTGCCATCGGCCTCATTTTAAACACATTTCTCCGTCTTGCAGTTAAAAACATCCACATGCCGAGAATCAGGAACACCATCCCCTCGATAGGCTCCATTGTTCCTGTGTTGTGCGTTTGAAATGTGGCGCGTTTACGATGATGTCATGGCAGTAGAGGCGGCGCAAATAACGATCAGTCCCACCCACTTTGAAGGGGTACTAACTGCGGTGGAAAAGCAACCGAGCTAAAGCGAACCGAACCGTGCCGTACCGAGTCGAGTCTTACCACGCAGTGGAAAAGCGAAGCGAGCCGAACCGTTCCGCGCCGAGTCGAACCGTACCGAACCGAACCGTACCGTACCATGCAGTGGAAAAGCGCCATTACACCCGTGTCCAGGGGCGCCGCTAAGGCATTAGGACGATTCTAAGGGCCCACACACTTTTGGGGCCCCCAGAGATCGATTTTATTAATGGAATGGGGGCCCAACCTCATATTCTTTCATAGGGCCCAACATTTCTAGCGGCGCCCCTGCCCGCGTCCACTTGATGAAGCGGATCACACTTTAAAATGGTGGCAGGGATTCACTGATGGGAAGTGTGTAGGGAAGTTCTCGAGTGTGTGTCTAAAGCAAAGAGGAATTAAGCCGAGGTTATCCTCAACCAATTACTGATCTCAGCTTCCTGCACATCTGCATCTCGTTTACGCTCATATAAACTCCCAGTTCACTACGGGTTATTTACTTCTCTGTGTTCCAACCCTTGCTTTGTTACCTGGTTTTGTACTTTGCCTTTGTTTGCTTGGTTTTAAGTTATTGCATGAATTTGACTTCCTCTTATAGACCTCTGCCTGTATTACGATGCTGTTTTTTCTTTTGCCCAATAAACTCGGCACTGCAAATGAGTTGTCAACCTCTTCCATGTTACAGTGTGGAGCGTGCAAAGCACATAGACTTTGCATAGACAAGCATAGTGATGAAAACAACTAAAGGTCCTAGTGCTACTGGACTAAGTGTCATCACTCTTGGCATCATGCTCAGTCAGTCAGATTCAACATACATTTACACATAATTTGTTGATAGTTTAACTTGTATTGAATAAGAAAATATTTCTTTAAGTGTAATCATAGTGAAAGAATTCAAGGAGTTTCTGGTCTCTTACTGTGAATGGCAGTGATGGTCTGTCTCCAGAGGATGGCAAGGGAATGTCTATAAAAAGGGGAGGGTGAGAAAAAGAGGAAGAAGTTAGTAAAAAGAGAGAGGCTTCTTTAAGAAAATCTGTGTGGTGTCATTTTGAGAAATATGCCTTACAGCATTTGGGCTTTTTTGTTATTTAATGGTGTGTACCTGGATGCTTAAATGCTATAAACATGTTCAACTACTCTCACTCTCTCACTACTCTCACATCACACAAGAACACCTTCAGCTCTCCATCACTCACACACACACACACACACAAACACATTTTCTCTCATTATATCTCACTTTTAAGCAACACACACACACAAAAGCAGTGAGTCACCAGGCACATAACTGTGTGAGATGGAGGGGGAGGAAAATCTTCTCAACATGCCACATCTGATTTTTAGCCAACTCAAAAACAGGCATGCACGTCTGCATGCACATGCATAAAACTTTTACACACACCCACACAAATGTACATGCCAGAGTTGTGCATTATTAAGAATCCATTCATTTTAATTGTGGTGATAAAAAGGATGCAGTATTGTAATTTCATTGTTACTTTGAGGCAGTAGAATAAAAGGAAAAGACATTACATTTTTAAAAATAGGACAAGCTGATGTGACCGAGGGCGGAGGACGAGCTGGTGTGACGGAGGGCGGAGGACGAACTAATGTGACCGAGGGCGGAGGACAACCTGGTGTGACCGAGGGCGGAGGACGAGCTGGTGTGACTGAGGGTGGAGGACGAGCTGCTGTGACCGAGTGGAGGACGAGCTGATGTGACCGAGGGCGGAGGACGAGCTGGTGTGACTGAGGGCGGAGGACGAGCTGGTGTGACTGAGGGTGGAGGACGAGCTGATGTGACCGAGGGGAGGACGAGCTGATGTGACCGAGGGTGGAGGACGAGCTGGTGTGACCGAGGGCGGAGGACGAACTGATGTGACCGAGTGGAGGACGAGCTGCTGTGACCGAGGGTGGAGGACGAGCTGGTGTGACTGAGGGTGGAGGACGAGCTGATGTGACCGAGTGGAGGACGAGCTAATGTGACCGAGGGTGGAGGATGAGCTGGTGTGACCGAGGGCGGAGGACGAGCTGATGTGACCGAGGGCGGAGGACGAGCTGATGTGACCGAGGGCGGAGGACGAGCTGGTGTGACTAAGGGTGGAGGACGAGCTGCTGTGACCGAGTGGAGGACGAGCTGATGTCACCGAGGGCGGAGGACGAGCTGGTGTGACCGAGGGCGGAGGACGAACTGATGTGACCGAGGGCGGAGGACGACCTGGTGTGACCGAGGGCGGAGGACGAGCTGGTGTGACTGAGGGTGGAGGACGAGCTGCTGTGACCGAGTGGAGGACGAGCTGATGTGACCGAGGGCGGAGGACGAGCTGGTGTGACTGAGGGCGGAGGACGAGCTGGTGTGACTGAGGGTGGAGGACGAGCTGATGTGACCGAGGGCGGAGGACGAGCTGCTGTGACTGAGGGCGGAGGACGAGCTGGTGTGACTGAGGGTGGAGGACGAGCTGATGTGACCGAGGGCGGAGGATGAGCTGATGTTAGAGCCCTGCACGGGCCTCAAATCTAGGCCCTAGCCCGGCCCTGGCCCGAGACGCTCAGGCCCTAGCCCGGCCCCTGTCCGACAGCTCATCAGAATGATAAGCCCGAGTCCGACCCGAGCCCGTAAAAAAAAAAAAAAAAAAAAAAAAAAGGATACACAGCCTGCCCTATGTTGCAGTCAGTAAACCAGATATATTTTGTTTTCAATGGCAAAGTATTTACCGGTAAGTTTATTTTCATTTCTTTATAAAGTTAATTAAGAAAATATATATATTTTTTATGACGACCAAGCAGCCGACAGCGAGTTAAACATGTTTGATCCATTGATTTATTTATAGCCTCTCAAATCAACACTTTACTTGGCTACAATAAAATCCATAGATATAAAACAACTTAAGCATATCACACAGACAGTTAACGTTAGTTTAAACGTTTATTGTCATTTTTGAAAAGCTGAGGCAAACTGCTCTGCTGCTCAGTCGCAACAGCGCTTTCAAACTAAATGAATTTATAATATAGGCTACAATACAGCGAATGCAATCTAAACAAATCAAATAAATTACATTAAAAACAAACATGCAGGTTATCTTACCTCAAAAATCAAGTCTTCACTACAGAACATGGCCATTTCCAATAGTTTCCAACAGACTCATGAAAATAAAGTCCAATCAAACAAAAAACAACCTCCTAACATGGCTAAGAACAGTCTCAGAGCATCGTGAAGAAAAAGCACAGCATCCACAGTGGAAGGTTTTAGTCCAGTCGTACTTTTTCCAGCTGCGCTGAAGTCACCCTCGCTACCATAGCGGGACACTACAACGAGCCGGTCGCGCAAATCTCAGATCGCGCCGCCGGGAAACCTGTGTGTGTGTGTGTGTGCGTGAGCTTGAGCATGAGCAGACTGTCATGTGTCAGTCATATGTCAGTGTGATAGGTTATAAAACGTCTTTTAATGTTTGCTTTTCAATCATCATCTTCTCATATTTTATTTTAATTAATGTCTAAAATAGGCTATAAAAAAAGATAAACCTAAAACAGGCCCGAGGCCCGGCCCGCGGCCCGGCCCGCGTGTGAACTATGACGTGAAAATTGGCCCGAAGCCCGGCCCTAGGAGCATAAATAAGTCGGGGCCCGTCGGGCTCGGGCTGAAATGCAGGCCTCTAGCTGATGTGACCGAGTGGAGGACGAGCTGACGTGACCGAGGGCGGAGGACGAGCTGCTGTGACCGAGTGGAGGACGAGCTGATGTGACCGAGTGGAGGACGAGCTGCTGTGACCGAGGGCGGAGGAGGACCTGATGTGACCAATGGTGGAGGACGAGCTGATGTGACCGAGTGGAGGACGAGCTGGTGTGACCGAGGGCTGAGGACGAGCTGGTGTGACCGAGGGCTGAGGACGAGCTGATGTGACCGAGGGCGGAGGATGAGCTGATGTGACCGTGGGCGGAGGACGAGCTGCTGTGACCGAGGGCGGAGGATGAGCTGATGTGACCGTGGGCGGAGGACGAGCTGCTGTGACCGAGGGCGGAGGACGAGCTGATGTGACCGAGGGCGGAGGAGGACCTGATGTGACCAAGGGTGGAGGACGAGCTGATGTGACCGAGTGGAGGATGAGCTGGTGTGACCGAGGGCTGAGGGCGAGCTGGTGTGACCGAGGGCGGAGGACATGCTGATGTGACCGAGGGCGGAGGACGAGCTGGTGTGACCGAGGGCGGAGGACGAGCTGATGTGACCGTGGGCGGAGGACGAGCTGGTGTGACCGAGGGCGGAGGACGAGCTGATGTGACCGAGGGCGGAGGACGAGCTGGTGTGACTGAGGGCGGAGGACGAGCTGATGTGACCGAGGGCGGAGGTTGAGCTGGTGTGACTGAGGGCGGAGGACGAGCTGATGTGACCGAGGGCGGAGGACGAGCTTATGTGACCATGGGCGGAGGACGAGCTGGTGTGACCGAGGGCGGAGGACGAGCTGATGTGACCGTGGGCGGAGGACGAGCTGGTGTGACCGAGGGCGGAGGACGAGCTGATGTGACAGAGGGCGGAGGACGAGCTTGTGTGACTGAGGGCGGAGGACAAGCTGATGTGACCGAGGGCGGAGGACGAACTGATGTGACCGAGGGCGGAGGACGACCTGGTGTGACCGAGGGCGGAGGACGAGCTGGTGTGACTGAGGGTGGAGGACGAGCTGCTGTGACCGAGTGGAGGACGAGCTGATGTGACCGAGGGCGGAGGACGAGCTGGTGTGACTGAGGGCGGAGGACGAGCTGGTGTGACTGAGGGCGGAGGACGAGCTGGTGTGACTGAGGGTGGAGGACGAGCTGATGTGACCGAGTGGAGGACGAGCTGATGTGACCGAGGGTGGAGGACGAGCTAATGTGACCGAAGGCGGAGGACGAGCTGATGTGACCGTGGGCGGAGGACGAGCTGGTGTGACCGGGGGCGGAGGACGAGCTGATGTGACCGAGGGCGGAGGACGAGCTGGTGTGACCGAGGGCGGAGGACGAGCTGATGTGACCGAAGGCGGAGGACGAGCTGATGTGACCGTGGGCGGAGGACGAGCTGGTGTGACCGAGGGCGGAGGACGAGCTGATGTGACCGAGGGCGGAGGACGAGCTGGTGTGACCGAGGGCGGAGGACGAGCTGATGTGACCGAGGGTGGAGGACGAGCTTGTGTGACTGAGGGCGGAGGACAAGCTGATGTGAGCGAGGGTGGAGGACGAGCTGGTGTGACCGAGGGCGGAGGACGAGCTGATGTGACCGAGGGCGGAGGACGAGCTGGTGTGACTGAGGGCGGAGGACAAGCTGATGTGACTAGCAAAAAAAAAAAATAGATTTTTCGATCATTCGTTTTTTAAAAATGTGGTCAATTCGATATCGATTCTCAAAAGCCACGATTCGATCTTTTTCCCCTATGTATTTCCGCAAACATAATAAACTGATTGATGTTAATCTTATTACTAGTCTTCCCCACTAGATGTCATCCACTTATTTACCTAGCGCGTTGTTAAAGCGGGGATCTGTCATTCATTCAGTGCTGAACATGGCGGATGCAGACGCGGCTTTCAGCTTGAAAGATATTTCAAACAGTTGAATGAACTGTTACGTCATTGTCCTGATCGGACATATTCTGCAAGGTCACGAAAGTTTATCATTTGCACACGTTTTCAAGCCTTGCCAATTTAATCATTAAAGTGCAAGAGAACTCGCACACGCTGTGTGAGAAATTTTGTGCGCACACACACCCGAAGGGCACACAGCTGCACGTGTCAGACAGCATATAAATAATAAAATGAATTCTCTTTTATGTCTCCTTGCGCTTAAACGGACAAATTCACAAAAATGTATCTCAAAATGCCCGCCTTTGTGAGTATCCAAGTAAACATAGTCGGTTATGGCTTAAGTAAACAGTCGACAAAGAACGCATGAGCTAATATTCCTGCTGTTGTCTGTGTTCTTAATGTTAATATAACAAAAGATTAAAAAGACAATTTGTCAAAAGACAAATAACTCACTCCCTGCTCTTCACTGAATCATTTTTTTGTAACTATAATAAGGATTAACCTTTATTTAATTTCTACAGTGAAGATTATATGCAGTGTTATTTTACATTTGATTATTTAATTTTTATACATGAGGACTGTTAGACCTACCTGAAAAACCTGAAAAAGCACTGATTATTTCATTTTTATTACACACCCGATGTACTCGTTACATCATAAGAAGAATGGCATCTACGCTAATACTAGTCTGTCTGTCTGATCCTTATCCCGAGGTTACCGTAGTCAGCCGGATTCGGGCCGTATCCAGATCAGATGGTGGACCTGTGTCTAGACATGACCAAAACACAGGCCTAAATGTCAGCAGAGACTGTGTCTACTAGACTCTCCCCTGCGAAGGCCTCGTCGACACGACGGTCACCGGCACTGATCCTCAGCAGAGACACAAGAACCAGACCGGTCCTCAACACAGACCCTATGGCCAGCTTCGGCTCCAGACCAGCGTGGTGAATCGCTCTTCAAGCAGAAGGAACTGGATGAACATTTGAATGCTACTGATCCCAATCTGAATTCTGACGTGATGCTTCCAGAATCATAATGACACCATGTCCGTTCGTTGGCCAAAGGAGAACTGCGCGACTGATTCTGGGTTCTCCCAAGGTTTTGTCCTCCATTCTGTCACTGATGGAGTTTGTGTTCCTATCACTGTCGCTTGCTTAGTTGGGGACACTTAATATTCAACAATATTATTTAAAAATATTTTAATGACAGTGTATTTATTGAACAAAAAATAAATTCTCTTATTTAGCAAAATAAACTGAAAATAGTACAAACTTTCCTAAAGTGTATTAGTATTAAAAGTATTAACTTAGACATAATTTAAAAAACATTATTTTAGTTATAGTTTAGTATTTCTATCAATACTTTTCCCCTGTGTGTGGGGTAAAGTCCCACTTTGCCACCGCATACGTTTATAAGATTTTTAAACAAAACAAACTTTTATGATTCATTTTCACAAACAATCTGTTGCTCCATCAATGTTCAATACATACATGTACCGTATTGCTCCGAATATACGATTTTTTTTCTTGAAAATACATCAGAAAAAACGGGGTCGTTTATATTCAGGTTCTAAACTTTTACATGTCATTAATACACCAGCAACAATAGGGAGCGCCAAATACGCATAAAACAGAGTGTGCTTCCCAGAGGACTGATAAACAAAGTAGAGTCATCAAACAAGTCTCATTAAGCAGCCAGGAAATAGTGTGTCAGTGTGTAACGTTAGAAGATGGCGAGCCCAAAAAACTAACAGTCAAAGAAAAGCTTACCACGGTTCTAAAAGCAGCCGCTTCGAAGAAACTGACAGCCAAGTGTGTCCGTATGTAACTGAAAAAATAAATGAGGGGCTGCCTATAACCAGAGCCGTCATCCAGCTGAAGGAACTGGATATCGCCAAAGAGTTGAACTTACACACCAGCGGGGCAACTCGTTTCTTATTTCGGCTACGTACTGACACACTTACCTGTCAACGTCCTCGAAGCATTACGCCACAAAACAAGTTTTGCCCAGCGCTTGCCCTCCGACTTCAGGGAGAAACCACTGTGTTTTCAGCACTATCATGTGATCAGCCTAAGGAAAAAACATTCATATCCCCTGGATCAGACAAGTAATGCGGATCAAACACCGTTCTCTTACGAGAGTATCTCTCGTACTGCGTACTAGCTTACGCTAGGGGAAAAACTCTTTTCCGCGAGATATTGAAGCCAAAAATTATCCTTAATTTTTTATTAATGTAAAACGCTTTGCAGCAGCAAGCAAACATAGGCGAAACAGCTCGCGCGCCTATTGGTTGCTCTGCAGCAAATGCAGCAGCCTATCGAGAGAGACTCTGCGTGACGTAATGACCAATGGGGGCAATTCGCGCCCATATCGTCACGTCCCGCCAGAAGGGGCGTGGTCTCGCCCTATAAATATGCTCGTTAGGCTGATACAAGCTGATTTTTACCTCTTCAGCGAAGCACACGCATCGCTGGATCCGGAGTGAGAAGCCGCGCCGTCGAAGCAAGCTTTTCAGCGGGACGAGCTCTGGAGTCGCTGGCCTCGCCGCCTTCAACTGCCGTACTTGCTGCGCTTTCCGGCGTCATATATCCTTTTCACACTCTGTGTATTTCTCTGTTGAGAAGTGTTTGTTCGCTTACTTGACGCGACTTACACTTCTCTCTCAAAAGAGCAGCGTCTTTTTAAAGATGCCTTCCTGTGGCTCGTGCCGCGCCCCGCTCAGCGATGGAGACCGACACGTCATCTGTGTTTCCTGCCTGGGTGAGGATCACGCGGCTATCGCGCTCGCTGACGGCGGATGCCCTCATTGCGAGCTTTTGTCCATGGTGACTCTGAGGACGCCCCTGGCATCATTCTCCGAGCCTTCACCGCAGCCCGCCGTGGTGCCGCGCCGCAAGAAGCGCCGCGCCCAGCGCGCTCCCGAGCTTTCTCCAGCCCGCCAAAGCTCGCCGGTTCGCCCGCCAGCTTCGCCGGCTTCGCTCGAGTCGCTCACTGACGGACAACGGCCACCGCCTGCCGCCGCGTCCTTCCACGAGCTTGACGAACCCTCCGAGGCGTGTTCTCTTCTGGCGTCCGATAGTGAGGATTGGGCGAGCTCTGTGGATCTCCCCTCCGCTAGCGTTTCCCGCCAGACCACTGGTAAGAGAGCCGGCATTGAGACTGAGCTGATGCGTCTGCTCTCTCAGGCTGTTGAAAGCATCGGCCTCGATTGGGAGGCGCCCGCGCAGCCGCCGCGCAACAGAATGGACGGACGCTTTCTCGGAAATGACGAGGCTCCGACGAAATCGCGGCCCGCGCCCTTCCTCCCGGAACTTCACGAGGAAGTGACGAAATCGTGGAACGCCCCCTTCTCCGCCAGGCTGCGTACCTCTGCTTCTGCTGCCTTCTCCTCTGTGGATGGCGCGAAGGAAAGAGAATACCTTTCTGTTCCTCCTGTGGAACCAGCTGTAGCGTCTCATCTCTGCCCGCCCTCCGCTGGACGGCGCGCGCACACGACGCTTCCTTCTAAAGCCTGCCGAGTGACGTCATCCATGCACGGTCGCGCTTACACCGCCGCCGGGCAAGCAGTTTCAGCGCTGCACACTATGGCTATCCTGCAGATTTTCCAGGCCGACCTTCTCCTTAAACTGGACGAGGAAGGACCCGGAGCGATCTGCGTGGCGGACCTGAGAAGCGCTACAGACCTCGCTCTTCGCGCTACTAAAGCCGCTGCACAGGCCATAGGACGAAACATGGCCTCTCTCACCGTGGCTGAGAGACACTTATGGTTGACGCTGTCTGAGATGACGGAAGCCGAGCGCTCTGTGTTCCTCGACGCGCCCATTTCCCAAGCGGGCCTTTTCGGATCTGCCGTCACAGACTTCGCGGACAGATTCATGGAGGTACAAAAAACTTCGCAGGCCATGAAGCACTTCCTTCCGAAGCGCTCGAGCTCCGCTGCAGGTCGCTCTAAACCGCCGCCTGCTCGCAGCTCTCAGCCGCAGCCTGCACCGCCCGCCGCCGCCACTTCACAGCGCCGCCACGCCCGAGACCAAAGACCGCGCTCTCGCTCTGCTGGACGCCGCCCCCCTCAGCGCGGGCCCCGGCCGAGGATTGAGATTAAGCCCGAGGCCTCAAAATCTTCCTAGCCATTCTAGGAAAACGACGGTGTTCAACTCCCGCTGCGGCCGGATTTTCACTGAAACTTCTCGCTCGGTCAGTTCCAAACATCGCGACTGTCCCAGTGTATTTCGCAGAGAGTCAGCCGGTGTCACAGCCCGTTTGCCTGCGCACAAAAGCCGTTCTTACGGCTACCCAGATAAATCCAATAAAGAGTGCATTTTCTGGTGTTCCGGCCACGGCCGAAGGTGTTATGAGTGTTGTAAGAATGCCCACCCAGTGCCCATTCCCACACACAAACACAGCCCGCCACGGTGCAGGGCTAGCACAAATAAAATCGACTCCGGTCGATTGTGCAAACAATGTAGTGCAAGCGCCCATGTCACCATGCCCGCTCACACTACATGCTGCGTGTCCCATGGTTTCTGTAAAAACGAAACCAACACACATTCAGTCGGCCATGAACGACAGTGTTTTCAGTGTATTAAATGTGCCCGCAGCCCCGCGCCCACATTTTCTCACAGACACGCCGATTCCCACGGGATCTTCCCCGCTCGCTTTTTTTGCACAATCTGCCATAAAGAAGCTGAGCGCGGCCAGGTCGCCCGCTGTGATCAGCGCGCCCCCCGCCTCGAACGCTGTAAACACGGTGTTGTGTTCCCAGTATGCACGGGCTCTCGAGCTGCCGTTTTGTCGCGGCCAGAGCCCGGATTTCATTCTGCCTCTAGCTATTCACGCAGATGCGTGGTCAAAGCTTCCCGGGGTATCAGAATGGGTGCTGAACACTATAAAGAGAGGCTACTCGCTACAATTCGCACGGCGCGCGTCGAAACTACGGTGAAAAACGAAGTATCTCATCTACTTCGTGCCGAAATAGCGAAACTACTGAGCAAAGGGGCTATAGAACCTTTATCTCAGGCTCAGAGCGAAGGGGGCCTATACAGCAGATATTTTCTGGTACCGAAAAAGGATGGGGGTCTCAGACCCATTTTAGATCTGCGACAGCTGAACAGAGTGCTTGTGAAACGCCAGTTCAGAATGCTTACGACCAGGAAAATCCTCGCGCAGGTGCGCTACGGGGACTGGTTTGTGTCGATAGATCTGAAAGACGCCTATTTCCAAATACAAATAGCGTCCCATCACAGGCGATTCTTGAGATTTGCCTTCGAGGGCCAGGCATATCAATACACAGTCCTGCCGTTCGGCCTGTCCCTAGCACCTCGTACATTTACGAAGTGCATGGACGCGGCGCTCGCACCCCTGAGACTTCAGGGCATGCGAGTCCTGAACTACTTGGACGATTGGCTGATTCTAGCTCGATCGCGATCGGAGCTCATAGAACACAGGGCCGCATTACTCGAGCACCTCGAGAAGCTGGGCCTCACAGTCAATTGGGCGAAGAGCTCACTGTCTCCCAGTCAGAAAATTTCCTTTCTGGGAACCGTGTTGGACTCGCTGTCCATGACAGCACGCCTGTCACCAGAGCGCGTACTAAATATTCAGCGCGGCGTGAAATCCTTCCGCCACGGCGCGATAGTCCCGCTCAAAAGGTTTCAGAAAATGCTGGGGCTGATGGCCTCAGCAGCCTCTGTACTCCAGTTGGGCCTGCTCCGCATGCGCCCACTGCAGATGTGGCTGAAAGCGCGGGTTCCACCCAGGGCATGGACAGCGGGTCTGTTTCGCCTCAGGGTCGACCTTCAGTGTGTGTCAGCTCTGGAACCTTGGAGAAAAACCGACTGGTATCAGTCAGGTGTGAGCCTGGGGACCGCTTCGAGTGTAAAGGTGGTGTCTACGGACGCCTCCACCTCGGGGTGGGGAGCGCTGCTCGAGGGCAGACCGCTAGCTGGCCTGTGGTCAGAACGGGAAAAGCTCCTTCACATAAACTGCTTGGAGATGATAGCAGTCGACAAAGCGCTACGGCGTTTTTGTCCCCAGATAACAGGCCACCACGTCTTGGTCCGGTCGGACAACATGTCGGTGGTGGCATACATAAATCGCCAGGGTGGCGTCAGGTCACGAAACCTTTACAGGTTGACGGAACGCCTCCTGGTTTGGGCTCAGCACAACCTGCTCTCACTGAGAGCAGCGCACGTGCCTGGTCACCTGAATGTGGGACCAGACAGACTGTCCAGGAACAATGTTCCAGCAGGGGAATGGTCGCTGCACCCGCAGACGGTCCAGCTGCTGTGGAAAACGTTCGGCAGAGCTCAGGTGGACCTATTCGCGTCCCACGAAAACGCTCATTGCCCGGAGTTTTTCTCGAAAAGCAAGGACGCGCTGGCTCATGTTTGGCCCCGCTGCCCCCTATATGCTTTTCCTCCTGTCTCGCTCCTGCCTCAGGTGTTGGAACGAATCAGGGAGAACGGATGCCCAGTGCTGCTTGTAGCCCCGCTCTGGACGAACCAGACGTGGTTCCCTGCCCTGATGCAGCTGGCCAGCACTGCCCCATGGCCTGTACCATTGAGGAGAGACCTCCTCTCTCAGGCGGAGGGCTCGATTTGGCACCCTCGCCCGGAGTTATGGTCCCTGCACGCATGGGCCATCAACGGGTACCCGCTAGCCTCCCAGAGGGAGTGTTAAACACGATCGCGCAGGCTAGAGCTCCGTCTACCAGGCGGCTCTACTCCTCGAAATGGTCTGTTTTCTCTGCATGGTGTCAGGCCCAGAGCCTTTCACCTGTGGAGTGCGGGGTTTCGGAAGTGCTTTCCTTCCTTCAAGAGCTACTGGATAGGGGCAGGACCCCATCCACGCTCAAAGTATATGTGGCGGCCATAGCAACGTTTGCAAAACCGGTGTCTGGCCAGTCGCTGGGGAAAAACGACTTAGTCGTGCGTTTCCTTAGGGGAGCTCGGAGGCTGAACCCTCCAAGGCCCCCTTCAGTCCCGACGTGGGACCTTTCCACGGTCCTGGAGGCCATGAAAGGCGCCCCGTTCGAGCCAATCCAGCTGGTGGACATGAAACACCTGTCGTTCAAGACAGTGTTTCTCATGGCTCTCGCTTCAGTGAAGCGCATAGGGGACTTACAGGCGCTTTCAGTGAGCGCGTCGTGTATGGAGTTTGGGCCTAATGACTCGAAGGTCATTCTCAAACCAAAGCACGGGTATGTCCCGAAATCCCTCAATACGCCGTTCAGGGCCCAGGTAATTTCCCTGTCTGCCCTTCCGGTTCTCAGTGAGGAGGAGGATGCAAGTCTCCTTTGCCCCGTCAGGGCATTAAGAGCTTATGTGTCACGCTCGTCTGTTTTCAGACAGACGGAGCAGCTTTTTGTTTTGTTCGGCGGGCGTTCCAAGGGACTCGCCGCCTCAAAACAGAGCCTATCCAGATGGATAGTGGATGCCATTGCGCTCGCTTACTCTGCGAAGGGCTTACAGTGCCCCTTGGGTGTCAGGGCGCATTCCACGAGAGGCGTGGCCTCTTCGTGGGCATGGTCTAGCGGGGTTTCCCTCCAAGATATCTGTACGGCCGCGGGCTGGGCCTCGCCGTCTACATTTATCAAATACTATAACCTGGAGGTACCCGCCTTACAAGCTAAGCTTTTGGCGGTCTAAATTCAGTGCTATCTTCCCCGCTGTGCGGCCCAGATGCTGAGTTTACTGCAGCCCCATGAGTATTGACTCACGTATGGCCACCCAGATCAGGCTGAATGCTTTCACCCTGGCTGCGCGTTTGATTGTCATATAATAGCCCCGCTGGGTGCTTTTTTATAGGGAATGACGCTTCCAGCCTCTCTTCCTCTACTCTATGTGAGTTTATGGTGATTATGCACTACATGAGCCCTGGGCTTCGGCCCCTGGGACTTTGGTGTTGGATCCCTGTACGCACGGCGTGTTGCATTGTGTTCCCCTAGCGTAAGCTATTACGCAGTACGAGAGATACTCTCGTAAGAGAACGTACTCGTTTACTAACGTAACCTCGGTTCTCTCTAGAGAGGGAACGAGTACTGCGTATCTTGCCGTGCGTGGAATACGCTCTGGTTCGCTTCAGCGATAAAAACCAGCTTGTATCAGCCTAACGAGCATATTTATAGGGCGAGACCACGCCCCTTCTGGCGGGACGTGACGATATGGGCGCGAATTGCCCCCATTGGTCATTACGTCACGCAGAGTCTCTCTCGATAGGCTGCTGCATTTGCTGCAGAGCAACCAATAGGCGTGCGAGCTGTTTCGCCTATGTTTGCTTGCTGCTGCAAAGCGTTTTACATTAATAAAAAATTAAGGATAATTTTTGGCTTCAATATCTCGCGGAAAAGAGTTTTTCCCCTAGCGTAAGCTATTACGCAGTACTCGTTCCCTCTCTAGAGAGAACCGAGGTTACGTTAGTAACCGAGTACGTTTTTTGACATGACAGCATCTGTCACTGTACATAAAAAGGTCATTGTAAAATCTACTGGAAATGAGAACTACAGGTTATTTTTATGGTATGCCATAACATTTCTTGGTTATATTTTGTTATTTTAGTTTTTTACTACCCTATGAAGCTATTTTTTTCAATACAGAAAAATATTTTGTCAGCCACATATGGTAAAAATTAGCTATCATTTCTTTTTTCAATCTATCTGAAATATAATTAGAACCATGTTGTTTTTCTTGAAATTTTGTTGAAGACTTTTTCTCATTTAAGATCATGAATATGCATGTAAAGTTTCAACATGCTGATGTGTATTGAAATGTGCATACAGAAATTTTATACAATCTTGCTGTTCATGGGTCAATCTGACCCATATAGACAGCTGTTCAAAAGCAACTGTACAGACCCATAATACAAAACACTTCTTTGTTGTATGGCAGAGCTTTTCAACTCTAGTCCTGAAGTGCCAGTGTCTTGCTGAGTTTAACATCTTTTTTATTTTCAAAGTTTGTGAAAATAGAAAAGTTGTTTTACCAGTTAACTGTCTTTCCCACTTATTGAGCATAGACTTGAATATGACTTTTCCAACTTTAATTGTTATAAATCTTTAATATTTCAAAGCAGAGACTTAAGTTTTGTATCTTTTTAAGGGGAACATTCCACAGATTATTGTAAAAGTCAAAATAGTTGTAAAAGTAAAGTTTTAAAAAAGTTATAAAAGTTTAAGTTTATGAAAATTTTAAATATCTATTTTTATATTTTATATAAAATAAATATTTTACAAAACATGCTCAACTCTAAAACTTAAAGAAAATGTTAAGTTGATATCTAAAAAAAAAAAAAAAAAAATTTCAGTAAGTTTTTTTTTTGGGTGCAGTAATAAACGTTTCCACTAGATGACATCCAAACTCCACCGGTGACCATTGAGGACTCTTCGGTTTCCAAAAATGGTTTGAGTGATCTGAACCATATCTCTAGCTGGTTGTCCTGAATCTTCAATAAACAAGCTACAGTTAGTCCAAATTGCAGCTGCTAGAGTTCTCACTAGGTCAAGAAAATATGATCATATAACACCAATTTTATCATCTCTACACTGGTTACCTAGTAAGTTCTGTATCAATTACAAAGTATTGCTACTGACATAAGGCCCTAAACGGTTTAGCTCCTCTGTATTTAACTAATCTTCTATCGCTCCACAATCCATCACGTTCTTTAAGATCACAAAACTCTGGGCTTCTGGTAGTATCTCGGATATCTAAGTCCACTAAAGGAGGGAGAGCGTTTTCACATTTGGCTCCTAAACTCTGGAATATCCTTCCTGATTATGTTCGGGGCTCAGACTCGCTGTCCCAGTTTAAATCAAAATTAAAGATGCATCTCTTTAGCCAAGCATTCATATAATGCATCTCATAACATTATACACCAGTTATATCAGATCAAATGCACATAATTATCCTTGCTTAATGTTATGAACAGCAGCTATGCTAATTATTTTCTATTTGCTTGTCTGTTTTATCTCGGGATGCCCATCCTGAGGTTGTATCAGTTAGGTGCAAATGTTCCTTTGGTAGTTTTCCTCCCTGCCACTAGGGGGAGGTTAAGAAGGTAACCATTGCTAGCTTACTCCTCTATAAAGGAGTGAGTAAGATTGTAGCCATGTGTTAGCAGGGCTAATAGTTCATCTCTGTTCAAGCCACCATTTGCCCTATTTTGAGGAACATCCTTGTTCTTTCAACTCAATGTAAGTGATGTTTTAGTTTTGTTCCTTGGGTTGTGTATGTTAGGGATGGGCAAATGAAGCCTCATGAAGCACTGAGGCTTTCCCCTGATTGTTCCGGGAAAAGATTCGAAGCATTAAGAGTGTTGAAAACAGCGCCATCCTGTGGCAGGTCAAATATATAGCAGCCATAAACCCGAGAGCGCAGCGCCATTGTTTTATCTATTAAGCACAAATAAAAGCCTGACAACTCTTAATGTTCAGTTTTCTGATAATATAGTTCACATATTAAAGTGTGGAAATAAATTAAATGTATTAATTATATTAATACTAATTATAAAAATACCAACAGTGTTGCTTGATGCAAGTAAATGGTGGTCTAATTATTTTATGGTTATGGCCCCCTCAGAGGCCAAGCCCACAGTTTCCACAATTCTGGGCGGGGGTGAAATATCGTGCCGCCCGCCTGAGAGAGTCGATCCCTCCTGACCGGGAGCTCCAAAGGAGAGCCGTCCAGGAGAGAAATCAGGTCCGCAAACCATACTCGGGCCGGCCAGAATGGGGCTACTAGTAGTAGGCTGACCACGTCCCGGCGAACCCTCTCCAGAACTCCTGGTAGCAGAGCAATCGGGGGAAAGGCGTCCAGACGTGACCTCGGCCACGGCTGCACCATAGAGTCCAACCCCAGAGGGGCTGGATGACTGATGGAGAACCACAGATGACAATGCGTGGTCTCCTTGGAAGCAAATAGGTCCACCTTGGCGCGACCGAAACTCAACCACAGGAGCTCCACCACCTCGGGGGGGGAGTCTCCATTCCCCCGGCCTCGGCCCCTGCCTCGACAGGGAGTCTGCTACCACATTCAAATACCCAGGAAGATACATTGCTCTCAGTGATAGTAACCTCCCTTGGGACCACAGGAGGATCTGACGGGCCAACTTGTAAAGCCGGCGAGACCGCAGGCCCCCCTGATGATTTATATAAGAGACCACCGACGTGTTGTCTGACTGAACTAACACCTGATGACCTCTCAGGTCTGCTAGGAAGTGTTTCAGAGCCTAAAACACCGCCAACATCTCTAGACAATTTATATGCCATGATAGATGATGGTCCTGCCACAGACCTTGGGCTGGACGACCACTCATGACCGCCCCCCACCCTGTGAGGGAAGCATCCGTCTTTAGCTTTACGTGACGACAAAGAGCCCCCAGCACAGGACCTTTGGATAGGAACCAAGTTTCTTTCCACATGACCAGAGCACGAAGGCAGCACCGCGTGACTTTGATCGTGCGGAGCGGATTTCCCCTCGGGGAGAATCCCTTGGTCCTGAGCCACCACTGTAGGGGTCTCATGTACAACAGGCCGCAAGATATAACGTTGGACGCTGCTGCCATCAGACCCAACAGTCTCTGAAACTGCTTTACAGTAAGTAGCTGGCCTAGCTTTACTTGTTTCACAGCTGAGAGAATCGAAGCGATGCGGGTCGGTGAGAGTCGCGCCCGCATCGAAACCGAATCCCAAACGACACCCAGAAAAGTGGTCTTCTGAGAAGGAGATAAAACACTTTTCTTTGCGTACAGCCTCAACCCCAACTTTCTGATATGAGCGGAACTACATCTCGATGCCGAACCGCCATCTGCTCTGTCTGAGCTAAAATCAACCAATCGTCGATGTAATTGAGGATACAAATGCCCTGAAGCCTCAGAGGCACTAGTGCTGCATCCATGCATTTCGGGAAAGTGCGGGGAGATAAAGCTAGGCCAAACGGAAGAACCCTGTACTGGTACACCTCGCCCCCGAAGGCGAACCTCGGGAACTTCCTGTGTTGTGGAAGGATGGAAATGTGGAAGTACGCGTCCTTTAGATCTATCGTGACGAACCAGTCCTCGGATCTGATTTGTGACACGATCTGCTTGATAGTGAGCATCTTGAATTTTAGCTTCCCTACCGAGCGATTCAATAGGCGCAGGTCTAAAATTGGACGCAACCCCCCATCCTTCTTTGGAACGATGAAATATCGGCTGTAATAACCTGACTCCAAACTGGGAGGAGGAACCCGTTCTATAGCCTCCTTTTGAAGGAGCGTTTTCACCTCTTGTTCCATTACCAGAGCCTGCTCGGGGCCCACCACTGTGGGCAGAACCCCTCTGAACCCCTCTGGGAAAGCGCTCGCTGGGACCGTCTGCGCCCCGGCATGAAGGCGGGGTTGGCTGAACGGGCCCCTGAGGGCACAGAGGAAGAATGGGCACCGTAAAAAGAGGTGAACACCTTTCCGCCTCGGTGGGGACCACCCTCAGTGTCCTGCACGCCGTGGCGTCAGGACTTCTTTTTAGCCGAAGCCTTCTTAGCTAATATAACTGTCCTCAGATCAGTTCTATTACTGGAAGATTTCGGCTGAGAGTGCCGTGGCTGAGGCCACTGTCCAGCAGGGGGAGCACGAGACGCGACACTCTGCTTCTGCTGCGCCCTTTATGATGAGCTCCTGCCCAGCAGCCCCAGGGACGTAAACTTTTAAAGGGAGAAATTTCTTAAAAGCTGCTGTTTGCTTTTTCTCCTCCTGGAATTTATCGATCACAGAATTTACAGCATCGCCAAATAAACCCAGGGGGGAGAGAGGAGCGTCGAAAAGGAAAGCTTTTTCTTTTTCTTTTATATTCGTCTGATTTAACCACAGATGTCTTTCTGCGGCCACCAGAGCTGCCATAGATCGACCCACTAGCTTGGCCGACTCTCTGGTGGCACGCAGGGATAAAACAGCAGCCTGACGCAGTTCGCGAACTACGTCAGCACTGACCTCCTCACTCTCACTCACGTCCCTCAGTAGGTCAGCCTGGTATGCCTGCAAGATGGACATAGTATGCAGACATGACGCAGCCTTACCTGCCGCCGAATACGCTTTACCCACCAAAGCCGAGGTATTTCTTAGAGGCTTGGTGGGTAATGCCGGTGCCTTAAAAGATGATGCAGCCTCGGAGGAGAGATGGCTCGCAAGCGTCTCTTCCACGCGAGGCATAGCACCATAACCATATGCTTTAGCCCCCATAATATTTGAATATGTTGAAGTCTGGGGACTAAACACTCTATATGACACCGGTTTTCTCCACGATTTCGACACCTCAGTGTGGAGATCGTGAAAAAACGGCAGGCACCGGCGTGGAGGTTGCATTTGTGAAGGCAAAAATCTCTCATCTAATTTTGATTTAGAAACAGACTCCTGTCTAGTCACTGGCCATTCAATGCTGAGTTTTTCTACAGCTCTTGTTAATACCTCCACCAGCTCATCACTTTCGGGAGTGTAAGGTGGCGAATCCTCCACATCTCCCCCAATACTAACAACATCCAGCTCCTCAGAACTGGATAGTTGCAGTACTGGTGCCTCAGCCTGAGCGGAAGAAACCGCAGCGCGTGCTTCTGAACCCGGGACTGAGGCACTGGATCTCACAGGTGAAGGGAGAGATAAGGCAGAGCCCGTCTCTAACCCCGCAGAGAGATCCATCTGCGATCCCCACGATAAGCGCTGCCGCTCTGCCTCGGCAGAAGCGGGACCCGAACCGCGGAGAGCGCGCACCGAACCGCCCTCCTCGAAGAGCGCCCGGCGGGAGCGGAGCGTCCTTAGTGGCAGACGCTCGCAATGCTCACAATCAGCTCCCTCGAGAGCTGACTGGGCATGCTGCACTCCCAAACAAACAACACAAAGAATGTGTGTATCCCCACTCGTTAGATAGCGCGAGCAGGGAGGGACACACTTCCTAAACTGCTGTTCGTTCGCCATAATCTCTCTCAAATATATATATATATATATATATATATATATATATATATATATATATATATATAAATTGTTTGTGTGGTGCAGAGTATGTAAAGACAGACAATATTCACACAGGGAAAGATTCATATATAGCACGACTGAAGGCACAGAAGCTGATGCGTTTGTGTTTTTGGGGTGCTTTATAGTTTCCTGGTCGATGACGTCACCCGCCTATGACGTTCCATCTCTCCATTGGGCTGATTCCATACGTGCTTCATGACGCACAACGCAGGGGTGTTCCCACAGCGTTTGACGCAGCTCGAAGTTCCCTTGAAAGGGAACCACAGAGTCATCATTGTCTTGCTGCTCCCTCCCCGTTCTGTGATTGGTCCCCTCGCTGAGGCGAAAATCTGGTCCATGGAATCCAGGCTGCCTAGCAGCGTGAATAAAATCGCGCTGCGCGCAAGGCAGCATAAGGAAACCCAGGCTAGGACATTTATGCACTGTATATAAAAATCAGTTGAACCAAAATTTGCAACAAACAGATACACATAATGCAGCTAACCTGTGGTGCCGGGTTTGTTGTGTTGTCTAAGTGCTGTGAAGGAACTCTTGTCCAGGCCTTTATTGAACCGCTGTCTGGGAGGAGAAGAAGCTCTGGACCTACGGCTCAGCTGTAGGCTGGTCCACTGACCTCTATGATGCCTCTGGTACCTCACTGCAAAATTTGGACGTTGTAAAATACGCTCCTCCATAGTCCTGAAAAACCTGAAGCTAAGAAAAGGAGAAATTATCATAAGATTATCTAAACAGATTTTTGCGTAGATTCAAATTCAGATTGCTAACAGTTATTAATTAATAGCTATTTATTACCCTGTATAAGCACTCTACACTGGTTTTCTATGGTAATTTTTACCAACAAGTATATCAAATAACCAAAGCAGTGTTGGTTCTGATAGGCTCTGACTTGTTATAAAAAAAAACAAAGGGTGTAATGTTGATACCTACCCAGTGTCTACCCAGTTAAAGATCAAACTTGATTTCCACACTGCTTTATTTTAATGTTGTTGCCATGTAGAGTACTAGAGCTTCTTCTACAAGGAGTTTTTTTAAGTGGTACCAGCCGTGTCGGTGACAACAGTGTAGTTTAGGGGTGTGCAGCGGAGCCAATATTTGTATCTGTAACAACCTCAAAATGATTCGTATCTGTATTCGTATAAAACCTGAAGTGGGCGGGGCTTTACCCGGAAGGTCTTTCATACAAAGACCATTATGTCTATGGTTTTAGATGTCTGTTTCCTTTGTACCAATTATTAAACAAATATTACTTGTGTAATTAATAAAATAACTAATTTTTATTATGATTATAACATTTATTTAAATATCTTCTAATTTTCAGAGCCGGTAGCCTTGTAAATATGCAGTGCTAAATATGTCTGACTTTGCCAGTCGGAGATCACTAAAAGCAAGGTTAAAGAGGTGTGTGAACTCGCAAGTACGATGTCAGGCACCGTAATTTGCTCTGGTTCCCTTCCTGTTCGCCGGAGTGATCAGATAGTTAGTAGACTGTCCTCACTCAATGGCTGGCTGTCTAAGTGGTGTCCGCAAAATCAGATAAATCCCATCACATAGAGACTCTTTCACCTAGATATCATCATATAGAGACTGTGTCTGTTCTACGAATTAGGAAATACAAAAAACTCCCAAACCCATTTAAGGGTAAAAATTTAATTGATTTTCAACAAATTAAAAAAACAGCTATAATACAGATGAATAAATGATCAATCTCGGGTTGCTGAATATACGATCCCTTTATTTAAAAGCATTTATTGTAAATTATATGATTACAGATCATAACCTATATGTGCTGTGTTTGACAGAAACCTAACTAAAACCAGATATTTATTTGAAGCAGTGGCTAACGATATTAACGAGAAATAAAGCTTCGACCCCAGACGTTTCCAAGCAGCACAGCAGTAATGACTTTATGAACTTCTTTACTTGCAAGATTGATAATATTAGAGAGAAAATTATAATTATGCAACCGTCTATTACAGTATCGCATCAGACAGTGCAGTGTAGTCTCACTGACGAAAAATTCCATTCATTCGTTGCAATAGGAGAGGAAGAATTGTCTAAACTTGTTAAATCATCTAAATTGACAACATGTTTGTTAGACCCTATACCGACTAAGCTATTGAAAGAGATGCTTCCAGAGGTCATAGATCCTCTTCTTAATAACTTAAAACTTTTAAGCTGGCTATTATTCAACTGCTTATTAAAAAAATACAACTTGATCCTACAGAATAAGTTAATTACAGGCTGATCTCTAATCTACCTTTTCTGTCAAAGATACTAGAAAAGGCCGTTTTGACAACAAAGTTCTTTTGAATAGACTCAAATTATGTTGGCATTAGTGGAATTGCACAAGCATGGTTTAAATCATACTTATCTGACCATTATCAGTTTGTAGCAGTAAATGAAGAGATGTCTTATCGATCAAAAGTTCAGTATGGTGTACCACAAGGCTCCGTACTAGGACCTAGGGCTGTAGTACTCGAGTCCGGTCTTGGACTCGAGTCCGGACTCGAGACCGTTTTTCTATGGACTCGGACTTGTCTCGGTCTCGGCCACTGGTCTTGCCAAATATGGCTTTTGGTCTCAACCGAGTCCAGGTGTCTTCATTATGTTCCCAGTAAGCACACATAAAAGCCGTTTATTTGCGCGCCGTTTATTTGCTCTGGTGTGAGCCGCGATTGCGCCAGAACCAGCCGGTTGTCAAGATAATTCAGCACGCGCACTCCCTGGAGTCTCAGGGGAGAAAGCGCCGCGTCAATGCACTTCGTAAATGTACGGGGTGGTAGGGACAGACCGAACAGCAGAACTGTGTGTTGATAAGCCTGCCTCTAGAAGGCGAATCTCAAGAATGGCCTGTGATGGGGGGGCTATCTGGATGTGAAAGTGTGCGTCTTTTAGATCCACAGTGAAACATTGCTATTATGAGGTATCACCATATGTCATCATTCTGTTTTCTTTAGATTAGAAGATTATATGATATCAAGGGCAATGTCTATACTTAAAAATCCTGGGTGTTGTGACACTGTTTTTGCTTTTATATCAACAAATAATAACCCAATATGATTGTCTTGATAATGTCATGCATAACAATTTTTTTTCCTGTCCTGGAATCGGTCTTGACTCGGACTCAAACTTTTTTGGACTCGGTCTTGTCTTGGACTCGAACCTCTTTGGACTTGGTCTTGACTTGGACTCGACTAGTCCTGGTCTTGGACTTGTCTTGGACTCGACAAAAGTGGTCTTGACTATAGCCCTACTAGGACCGTTGCTGTTCACTCAGTACATGCTACCCTTACGAGATATCATTAGGAAGCATGGCATTAGTTTTCACTGTTATGCTGATGATACTCAGCTCTATATTTCTTCACGTCCTGACGAAACTTACCCATTCACCAAATTAACCGAATGCATAGCTGATATAAAAAACTGGATGACTAGTAATTTCCTACTACTTAATTCAGAAAAAACAGACATTCTAATTATTGGACCTAACCACCACCCCCCACCCCCTCACATAATAACCAAGAATACTGTCTAACACATGATGGATGTTCTGTCAAGTCTTCGTCATCAGTGAGGAACCTGGGTATGCTCTTTGACACCAATCTTTCATTTAAAGCCATGTTTCTAGCATATGTAAAACAACATTCTTCCATCTTAAAGTCTGGGTAAAGTTAATTCAGAGATTTGTTTCTAAACGCATTATAAATGTTAGAAATGTATTGCTGAAAACACATTACAAAGACGGTGAACTATGTAGTACTGAATTGAGGAGTTATTCGTTGTGGAGTTACTTGGTAACTCAAGTTACTGTTAAACTGTTTTTTTTTTTTTTTTTTTTTTTTTTTGGGCGGGCCTGAAATCATGGCTCGATGACACACTGGAGCCACTGATCATGGCCCCTCTCCTAACCCTATAATTTCTAGAGCGCATTAGCATCAGTGGTTTGCCCGCTCAATCGCGAGTTACTGTCATTAGTGTTAGTTACTACAGCCTACAGTTTGCTAGCTAGCTATGCCTTCGTCACATAAATGCATATTACCTGGTTGCCATAATTTACAGAACAGCTGGATCTCCTTATTTAAATTTCCTAAAAAAGATGATATCAAGAAGAGTGGATTAATTTTGTGAAGAGCCACCTTGATGGAGAGCTGAGGATCACCACCAACACCTGCGTCTGCAATGAACGTGGTGCCATCATCGCAGTACGTGCCCACCAATGAGTGCAAGTTGCCTTGTGTACTTATGTTATAATTATTGTAGGTAGTCCAAAGTTACTCTACTAAATTTTGCAACCCTCTAACGTCATTCTTTTGTTTATATGCATCAGTCTGTTAATTTGTACTTTCCGTTACTTCAGAGTTCCCACTGGCGGTGTGAATACAACCAGAAAAATTTTCTTAAGGGAACCACCCTGGTGGCTAGTTCCTATAACTGAGTTCCTAGAACTACCCGGTGCGGAAGCCCCTTTTGTTTGTCACTTACCCTTCCAGGACCTTTCACTCGCACTTGATTATAACACGGTGGATTAAATATACACGGGTGGACATATTGGACTATTAACACAAGGCGTTTCCACAGGTCTGTTTTATGGTATAGAACAGGCTTGTGCACAATTCAGAATTGAATTGAGAATGACTCCTGAATTCCAATTCCATTCTTGAATTTGAATTGAATTTGAATTGATGTCAAAAACAGGATCTAGAATTACAATTTGAATTTGAATTAAAGGAAGCAGAATTCCAATTCAATAAAAATTATATATATATATATATATATATAAGTGAAGTGTTTAACAATGAAGCTTTACAGTATATGTCAGATATAATGATATTAGTTTAAACTACTTGTACAGATTACATTAACAGGAAATGTTTTCCACCATCAATGAATGTTAAAAGCTCTAGTCATAGAACCAATAATTAAGTTTGATTTATTGTAATTTTGTGGAACATGATGGTCATGACTCCATTTCCCAGAATGCTTTACTTTAACCAAGTATTTTAAATGGTTGCCAAACAATTTGAGGTGGACATTTGTTTGAGCTTCTTTTCTACACAATTTGATGGTCAACACTGGACTTTTTAAGTTTTAGAAGTCCCTTACAACTTCAGATAGCAAACGTTTATAGATTTGACACCTGTAATAACAGCGACATGGAAAATAATAGCAGACCTAAAAGGTAATCTGTACTAGTTAATTTTGAGGAACCAATTCCATCAAGAACACCTGGAAACCACAGAGCCATCTAGGCTACTTCAAATTTCATAGTTAACAGACAGACAGTCTTCTATTTTGAAAACCATCTCTTGATGGTATTATGCTACTGATATTTGATATCATCAGTGTTGGGGTCACTAAACAAGAACGAGTAATACACATTCACTTAAAAAATGCATTACCTTACTTGTTATTCTCTATGGATAGTAATTCATTACTCTACTCATTACATTACTGTAGCGCAACACAGCAAGAACCTGGCATATTGCTCATAAAGGGCTTAAACACACCTTCAACTCACAACACAACACAACACAACACAACAGTAACATTAATGTTATATTACTCAGTTACAACCAAATGTGATTATATGATGGCATTACTTTGTAAGGAGTTACCCCCAACACTGGATATTGTAGGATTACAAATTTTATTTAAATGTTTAATTGAGCTTCCAATACTATAGTATTTTAACTGAGAAAGTTGCACACTGTTTTGTCCATTTTAAGGCAATCAGGGTTTCGGACATTAACCTCTTGTCACATCTCAAAGGTCAGCTGGGCCTTTTGTTGATCTAATCAGGCTGATTGGATTAGCATCTCAAGACTCTGAGTTACACTGTTACCTGATGAAATCAGGTAACCAGCTGAATCAAGAGTCCCCTCCTCTATGAAATTAATCCCACCCCCTTAAAATGTATATAAACTGCAATGTAAAGTTCCCTTAGTTAGACTTGGGTAAGATTTTGGATGAAGCAGACTACAGCAAATAAACAATCCTGCTTAAAAGATACAATCCCAACGTCTCCTGGTCTTCGCTTCTAAGTCTCCTACACTTAAGAAGAACAAGGTTTACAACAGATGGTGCCGTTGACCCGGATAGAGCTACTCACCAGAATCCAGATTGAATCAACAAAAGATCTCAACGAAGAATGAACTTTCTGACTGAGTTCCAGATGGAATCTTGAAAACCTCAAGCTCAACAAAGATCTCAACAAAGAATGAACTTTCTGACTGAGTTCCAGAACTGAATCTCAACTGGACCTCAACAAAGCTGACTGAGTTTTCCAGACTGAATCTTTTAATTCAAACAACGATTCTGTGAGTTTCACTCTATTCAAAGAACCAGACCAGTACGAATTTTGTGCCTCTGCGCCGTCAGAGAATGAGTTATCAGACAGCTGTAGTGTTTGATTACCTAAAGTTATCCTTTAAAAGTTGTCTTTTAAAGATGAAAATATATCCTCTGTTCAGGCAGGGACGTTTTTAACATCACATGTTAAAAAGATATCCTCTGTGTCAGGCAGGGAAGATTAGTATTATTTTGCTAATTATTTGTTTTGTTGTTTGTTACCTTGTGGTGTCACCCTCTAAAAAATTTATTTTAGAGAAGAGAGTTTGATCCTCTGTTCAGGCAGGGAAGTTTTTAACATCAAGTGTTAAAAAGATATCCTCTGTTTGTCAGGCAGGGAAGATTACTATTATTTAGCTAATTATTTGTTTTGTTATTTGTTACCTTGTGGTGTTACCCTCTAAAAAAATTATTTTAGAGAAGAGAGTTTGATCCTCTGTTCAGGCAGGGAAGTTTTTAACATCAAGTGTTAAAAAGATATCCTCTGTTTGTCAGGCAGGGAAGATTAGTATCATTTGCTAATTATTTTTTTTTGTTATTTTGTGTTGTTACCCTCTAAAAAAATTATTTTAGAGAAGAAAAGTTTGACCCTCTGTTTCAGGCAGGGAAGATTAGCGTAACATGCTAATAGTTTGTGATGTGTTGGTAACAAGGAAGTTTAACAATAGTTGATTTGTGTTAACAAGCGTACCCTCTGTGATCAGAGAAGTTTAGTGTTTGTTTGTGTGGTAACAAAGAAATCCACAAAATGATTAAGAAAAGTGCTAGACTAATCTCCACAACTAAAAAAGGTGGTCTTGCTACTCCTTTGGGGTCAGATAGCGAATTTAAAACACTGTTAGGAGAAAAGATGGATCTAATAGTCACTGAAAAAGTTAGACAAGAACTAACACAGAAATATGAGATTCATCCAGATAAGATTTGGTCTGTAGAAGAGTGTAAAAAAGTATTAGGAGCAAGTATTCGCAAGAACAATGTGAAAGCCATAATTATTTGCCATAGAGAATTTCTTTTAGCAAAAGCTACAGAACAGTCTCAGCATAACTCAGAGCTAGAGAAAGAGAACAAAGAGCTACGTGCTAGAGTTTCCGTGTTGACCAAGAAATTGAACCGCAACAAAGATGCAGAAAAAACAGATGTGGAAGAAGTAAGTCAGCTTGATAACATTTACCCTGATTTACGACGTTCTTTGAAACAGATGTAGCCATCCAATCAGTCACTGATAAGCCTGTAAATTCAGTTTATGTGTGTGGAGCTAGAAAAAGATCACAGGGAATTGAGGAAAATGAAAGTTTTTCTACCCACCCTTCTGTAGTCCGAATACAAACTGTCGCAAAAGCCCTTGGACCTAAGGATATAGAACGACTCTCTGAGAGTTTACCCTCACCTCGTAAACAGTTTTCTGAATTTAGAAGGGCATTGATCAGCAAAATTCGTCTATATGACATGTCGTTAACAGAAGTCACACAGTTAATGTCACAAATTTTAACTGATTCTGAATTCAACAGTTTTGAATCTGCAGTGACTTCTGAAATACAACATGCCAGTAGAGGCGATATGAGAGAAGGTGTTTTGAAAATCCTAAAGACTATCTTAGGACCCAAAATAGACTGGTCTAGAGTTACTAGCTGTGTACAAAAGAAAGAAGAAACGGTAAATGAATATACTGAACGGTGTCAGTCAGCCATAACTTGCAGTGGAATACAGAAGAGCTTTGCCATTCCTAGATCGAACTTGGTCTAACAGAACTCTCAGAAGTAACGTTGACAGGTTAGCTGCATGGGAAAGAGATGCTGATGTTAAAGCCAAAGTGAGAGTAGCAGCAGCAGCTACATTTAGCACAGCAAAACAAGAAAACAGGTGGTCTAAAAAAGAAGGCAGCTGCCACTATTGTGGAAGATTAGGACATTGGGAGAAAGAGTGTAGGAAGAAATTGCAAGATACAAAAAGAAATGCTATGCATAATTCTGCTCCTTCTCAGCCTGCTTACAACCCGGAAGCAGTTCCGCAAGTGTCCACTGAAAATTTAGGACAGCTTGTTCAGGCTCTTTTAAGAGCACAAAAAGACCAGGAAAAAAACTAATTGTTGGGGCTGTGAGTAGCTACCTTACCCCTGTAATCCATCATAATGACACAAGAATTTTTGTGAAAGGTAGCATACAAGAGAAAGAAATTGATTTTTGCTTGATACAGGTGCAGAAATTACCATAATTCCTACAAAATTGGCTAAAGGTTTAGACATTCCGTACAAGAAAACCAAATTTTCTTTAACTGGCGTAATAGGTGAAGATTCTGATTTGTATGAAACCCCGCCCATAGATGTACAATTTGGCCCGAAATCTCTGACTACAAAATTGTTATGTGCTCCATTAAATACAGGTGCAATTTTAGGCATGGATCTCCTGAGACAAATACATCTAACTTTAGACGTGTCCTCAGAATCTGCTAGCATTAAAATTTCCTCAGCACAAGTTTCTACCAATAATATGATCCCTCCTGAGTATGCTTTCTTACAGAATCATCCAATTTGGGCTAAAGACAAGGATGATTGTGGTTTGTTGACAGGTGTAGAACCAATTAAATTGAAGGGGACTTCACCCCCGGTCACCAAACAATATCCGATCAATAAGGAGGGGGATCAAACCTATTGTAGAAAAGTTGCTGATGCAGGGAGTGCTAGTTAAAACCAATAGTCCCTGTAACTCGCCCATATGGCCCATCAAGAAATCCAATGGGACATGGAGACTTACAATAGACTACAGAGTAGCCAATAAAAATATTGATAAAATCACCCCTCTAGTGGCAGATCCTTCCACAATTTGTAATGGCATACCATTAGAGAGTAAGATTTTTTCAGTAATTGATATGTCTAATGGATTCTTTTCTGTACCGTTGCACCCTGACAGCCAGCCATGGTTAGCTTTCACAGTTGACTATGAGCAATACCAGTGGACACGTTTGCCACAGGGATTTCAAAACTCCCCAACCATATACCATCAGGCTGTCAGACGTGATTTGTGTGACCCAGAATGTCCGGTAAAACAGTCCACTATGATCCAATATGTCGATGATATTTTGATTGCCTCAACAGATCACGAGGTACATCAAACTGAATTGGCATCATTGTTGGACTATTTGCATAAGAAAGGACACAAATGCAGCTTTCACAAAGCTCAATTTGCTAAAAAGCAAGTCACATTTCTGGGTCAAACAATTGGTGCAGGAAATAGATCCATTACACAGGATCGAGCGGCTTCAGTCAAAGCCATACCCCCGCCTACTACCATTAAAACACTCCGATCATTTTTAGGAACAGCAGGTTACTGTAGACCTTGGATTGAAGACTATGCCTCAATTGCACAGCCGCTCTATGACTTGTTGAAAGGCCATGGTAAAGATTCTGATACTGTTTGTATGGAAGAATGTCACCTCAAAGCGTTCAATGATTTGAAGAGAGCACTATGTCAAGCACCAGCATTAGGAATTGCCCAAACTGATAGACCATTTGTGCTTTATGTCCATGAACATTTAAGCTTCATGACTGCATGTCTAATGCAAGATCATGGGGGCAGTTTACGCCCAATTCATTACTATTCTGGTAAACTTGACATAGTAGCTCAAGGTATGGGCCCATGCCTCAGAGCAATACAGGCAGTGCATCTAGCGCTTCAGGCTTCATCAGGAATGGTGTTAGGACAGTCTGTAAACGTAAGATGTCCACACGCAGTGTCCGCATTAATGAATCAAGCAAAAGTCACTTCTGTCACTTCCTCTCGCTGGGGAAATTGGTTAGCAACTCTCACAGCCCCGAATATTGTCTTACAGCGTGCACCTGTCACGAATCCGTCCTCATGTATGATGTCTGCAATGACTGAAGTTTTGTCAGAGGATGAAGGAGAAATGACACACGATTGTGTTACGCTTACATATACCCCTACGAGTGAAGTAAAAGAAAATCCCATAGAGAATTCAGAATTTTAGTTGTTCGTTGACGGTTCAGCTCAAGTAATTGAAGGTAACAGACGAGCAGGTTATGCAGTAACGTCCACCACGGAAGTGTTAGCTTCAGGACGTCTTCCAGATCATTTTTCAGCTCAAGCTGCAGAACTAGTAGCCCTAACAAGAGCATGCACGCTAGCTTCAGGATCAGTTGCTAATATCTACACAGATTCCAGATATGCTTTTGGGGTAATTCATGATTTTGGTGTCATTTGGCAAACCAGACAGTTTCTAACTTCTGCTGGATCCCCCATTAAGCATGCTGAATTAGTGAAAGATCTAATGTTTTCCATGAAACTTCCAAAGAAATTAGCAGTGATCAAAGTAAAAGCACATCTCACAACTAATACTACGGAAGCTAAAGGTAATGCTCTTGCCGATATGGCAGCTAAACAGGCTTGTTTCTATGCAACTGTACAAGTGTGTTCAGGTAGTGCAGCACAGAAGACAATTATGCCTCCTGAATCAATAATTGATCTGTACAAAGACGTTCCTCTGTATGAAGCATGGACATGGTTAGACAAAGGAGCCACCGTGGATTCATCCGGTTGCTGGACAAAAGGGGGAAAGTATGTTGCTCCCGAATCACTGTTGCCATATTTGGCTCAACAAATACACAATTTGGGTCACAGTGGTCCAGCAACGATGAATCACAGGTTCTCAAATCAGTGGTGGAATCCAAAATTCAGAAATGTAGCCACAGAAACAGGCAAGAGGTGTGTTACATGTCAGAAAAATAATGATATACCAGCAGCCACTACACCAGCAGCACATACCCCAGCTCCACCAGGACCATTTCGTCACCTGCAAGTTGATTACATATCATTGCCTCGCTGTAAGGGAAAAACTGATGTTTTGGTAGTAATAGACAAGTTCTCAAGATGGGTAGAAGCTTATCCAACAGGGCGTGCTACAGCTGGACATACTGCTAAATGTCTTGTCACTGATTTCATTCCCAGATGGGGATTACCAGATTGCATTGACTCAGATCAAGGTACACACTTCACAGGACAGGTAGTCAAGGAAGTGTCTAGAATGTTGCAGATTAAGTGGAACCTTCACTGCCCCTATAGGCCACAAGCATCAGGACAGGTTGAACGTGCAAACAGAACAATCAAAATCAGGCTAAGCAAAATGCATCAGGAAGGAGTACCATGGGTTGAAGCTTTGCCAGCAGTACTGTGTAGTATGAGAGCCTCACCTAACAGATCAGTAGGACTGAGCCCTCATGAGATTATTACTGGATGCCCAATCCAGATGCCAGGTGTGATTGATCTTAGAAATGCTGATGTACACATTGCCTCAGATGCCCTGATCACTTACTGTGAAAACCTCACAAAGGCAGTACAGAGTGCCAGAGAGAGAGTTGAGTCATGTTGGGAGACTCCACCAGAAGGTGGACACACAATCATCCCAGGTAAATGGGTCATGATAAAGTCATTCAGGAAAAAGCCATTAGAACCTAAGTGGCAATGACCACATCAAGTGATGTTGATTACAGCAGCTGCAGTATTGTGTCAGGGAAGGAAAACCTGGACTCACGTATCACACTGTAAAGTTGTTCCCCCTCCAACAGGGATAGGATAGGACACGAACCAGTGGGGAGCCGAGGGAAGAACCGATTGCAACAGGCGTCGGGGGCCAACCCTTCGGTGAAGAATCCCTCATAGGCCTTCCCATTCATTAATCCATCCTCACCTCACTGCGTTCTTTAGGTGTCATAATTAAGAAATAGGGAAAGAAGGAACAACAATAGCAGACTCGGAAAATGTACCACCCTAGTGTTTGAACCAATACTGCTCTACTGTTTTAGCAGACTCAGAAAAAGTTTACAACCATAGTGTTTGAACAAATACTGCTCTACTGTCTAGCAGACTCTGAAAAGTTTACAACCCTAGTGTTTGAACAAATACTGCTCTCCTGTCTTTTGTTTTCTTTCTTATTCTGTGCAGACACCACTTGATGGCTGTTCCGGGACCCATATGCACCGACCTCGTCATCTGCGTATGAAGCCACAAGAAAACCTCAAGAACACGACTAGACCCACTGCCGAACCAACTATCACGAAAGAAAAAAAAAAAAAAAAAAATACACAACGCAGAGACTCACATACGAAACCTTCAGTCATCCATCAACATGATCAAGATTGTCGTACCAGTAACATCACAGACACACTCGCTTCACACAAGATAATGATCTTACAGAACAGAGTGGCCTTGGATTACATTCTAGCAATGCAAGGAGGTGCCTGCACCATCATCGGACCTGAGTGCTGCACCGGGTTAATGGACCCAACAGAGAACTTGAACAAAATCCAACAAGAGGTTCTTGATCTTTCAGCAAAATTACACCAGATGACTGAAGATTATTATCCGTAAGAACTTCACGGACCCTAATTGCATGTTTGTTTCTGTGTCAGCATGCAATTACAGAAAAGCAAACACAGAACGTGCGTTATGTGCCTGTAACGATCACAAGTTACAAGAATGAACTTTTAAGTGTCTAAATTTGTATTTTGTGAGTTATTTAGAACTCTCAAAGGGGGAAATGTAGGATTACAAATTTTATTTAAATGTTTAATTGAGCTTCCAATACTATAGTATTTTAACTGAGAAAGTTGCACACTGTTTTGTCCATTTTGAGGCAATCAGGGTTTCGGACATTAACCTCTTGTCACATCTCAAAGGTCAGCTGGGCCTTTTGTTGATCTAATCAGGCTGATTGGATTAGCATCTCAAGACTCTGAGTTACACTGTTACCTGATGAAATCAGGTAACCAGCTGAATCAAGAGTCCCCTCCTCTATGAAATTAATCCCACCCCCTTGAAATGTATATAAACTGCAATGTAAAGTTCCCTTAGTTAGACTTGGGTAAGATTTTGGATGAAGCAGACTACAGCAAATAAACAATCCTGCTTAAAAGATACAATCCCAACGTCTCCTGGTCTTCGCTTCTAAGTCTCCTACACTTAAGAAGAACAAGGTTTACAACAATATCATATGTGTTTAAAAGCATGCAAGCACACTTTTTACTTATTACTTATTGTAAATCAAGAAAACAATTCTTGTCAATTGTGGAATTAATAGAAATGTTCTCTTAAAGCAGGGGTCACCAACCCTGCTCCTGGAGAGCTACTGTCCTGCAGATTTTAGCTCCAACCCGAATCAAACACACCTGGACCAGCTAATCAAGCGGTTCAGGGTTACTTGATAATTACATGCATGTGTGTTGGAACAGGGTTGGAACTGAAGTCTGCAGGACAGTAGCTCTCCAGGAGCAGGGTTGGTGATCCCTGTCTTGAAGAGTGATCTATATTGAGGAACTTTTTTCCTACATGGAAAGTCAATCATCTGCCATGCCAGCTGACACAGCCCCACATGAGGTCCCTGTGTACTCGAGTACCCCTTGTCTTACAGAGGAAACTGATCCTTTGGTCTATTGGAGAGAAAACCAAAGCCGTTTTCCTGCCCTAGCTCAACTTGCATGTAAATATCTTGCCATACCAGCTTCCTCTGTACCTGTTGAGAGAATCTTTAGAGTTGAAGGAAAGATATTCAGACCAGAACGGTGCAGACTCAGTGATAAAACATTTGAGGAGCTATTGAGAATGAGATGCAACAGTGTTGCTCAGTGAGTTTTGCATTGGAATAAATGATAACTGCATTTACAACGACTTTGTGTTATTTGATTGCTTTGAAATGAAAAAACCTTGGAACAAAACTAATTAAACAACATAGAGGGGGTAATTTCAATGCATTTTCAATGCAATTTCAATGCATAATTTCGAGCAGTCTATCTGCTCGATTTGCTCGATTGCTTTTGTCCGCCTCGCTGCCTGCTGTGAGCTGTGAGTTTGTTTGCGTCGTGGCTGTCTAAGCCTCGTATTAGCTTCGTATTTCCTTCTGTTTTTCCGTATTTCTCTCTTTACTCTGTTCTGAACCATCATTTAACTCATGATTACAACTCGGACTGTTGGCCAGACGCGTCTCAAGCCATTATACGGCTGGAACCACAAATACAGTTGGAACATTGGTTGTTGGTCGTAGAGCGAGACACCGCTTCACTGCTGTTCGCCCTGCGATCGACTGCTTTTGTCAGCCTCGTTGCCCTCTGTGAGTTTGTTTGTTTGCGTTTGTTTGTTTGCGCAAATATGGTTTGAACATTGGTTGTTGGTCGTAGAGCGAGACACCGCTTCACTGCTGTTCGCCCTGCGATCGACTGCTTTTGTCAGCCTCGTTGCCCGCTGCGAGTTTGTTTGTTTGCGTTTGTTTGTTTGCGCAAATACGGTTTGAACATTGGTTGTTGGTCGTAGAGCGAGACACCGCTTCACTGCTGTTCGCCCTGCGATCGACTGCTTTTGTCAGCCTCGTTGCCTGCTGTGAGTTTGTTTGTTTTCCCGTCTATCGTGCGTCTACATTACACCCATACCACTAAAAAGACGGTTTTTACTCAAGACTTGAGTCATAAATTAGTATAAATATTAATAGCATCACTGGTTGCATCATTGCTAACTTACTGTCCATCTGTTAAAATAGCGAATATATCAGGTGTATGTTATCTACCTTTTGGTGCAGACGAGAACAAATCTGAATTGCTCGCGGTGCAGTCTGAATTAGAAGCTGTAGAAAAGCAGATCCGTGACCTTCTAGAGAGACAAGCTGAGCTGAGAGACCGGCGTTTAGCTCTTGAAACATCACGCACTGATGCACACGGATAAGTGATTAACGTTAGTAACCCGCTGACCTCGTCTACTCCGTGCGTTTCTCAGCATTGGTCCCGAGCATCCAGGTCACGATCAGCCATGGTTTCATTCACTCCGGCTCCAACACACCACCACGAAGCCTGGGTGGTTCCGCGGAAGCCGCGAGCCAGGACAAGAATCTTTTCGCCCCTCCCGGATTTCGAGATCTCCACTCAGAACCGCTTCTCCCCTCTTCGCGAAAAGGAACGCGATGCTGTGATCATCGGCGATTCCACCGTCCGACACGTCCACGCTACGTTAGGTAAAAGTAAGGTGCACAGTCACTGCTTTCCTGGTGCTCGTGTTCTCGATATCACTGCGCGGGTAACTGAGATCTTGAACGGTGACGAGCGCGTCAGAGCTGTTGTGCTGCACGCGGGAGCTAACGACATTAGGCTGCGACAGACGGAGGTTCTGAAGAAAGACTTCAGGAGCCTTATCGATACGGTACGCAGCGCATCGCCTGAAACATCGATTATTGTGTCTGGACCGCTTCCTACGTACCGACGAGGGCATGAAAAGTTCAGTAGATTATTCGCGCTAAATGAATGGTTATTGTCATGGTGCAATGAGCAGAAACTGATTTTTGTAAATAATTGGAATCTGTTTTGGGAGCGACCAAGGCTCTTCCGCGCTGATGGCTTACACCCAAGTAGAATCGGGGCAGATCTTCTGTCGGATAACATCTCCAAGATGTTAAATACCATTTGACTAGTAACCAAAAATCCAAATCACAGTCTCTACTGCACCAATTTAATTGATATTAATACTAGTGTAGAACATTGCCTAGAAACTGTGTCTATTCCTCGTTTACTAAGATCAAATAATAAATCTACTGCGGGATCTAGAAAAAATCTAATTGTTATTAAAACAAAAAATCTCGCTATTAGTGAACAAAAACAATTTCTAAAGCTAGGTCTTCTAAACATTAGATCGCTCACACCTAAGGCGGTTATTGTAAATGAAATGGTCACAGATAATAATTTCGATGTTCTGTGCCTTACTGAAACCTGGCTTAAACCAAATGATTATTTCGGTCTAAATGAGTCTACTCCGCCAGGATACTGTTATAAGCATGAGCCCCGTCTGATCGGTCGTGGCGGCAGTGTTGCAACAATCTACAGAGATATCCTTAATGTTACTCAGAAAACTCGTCATAGGTTTAATTCGTTTGAAGTGCTTGTGCTAAATGTTACGCTCTTAGATGTAAGAAAAAAATCCCTCTTATCTCTAGCATTGGCTACCGTATATAGACCTCCAGGGCCTTACGCCAATTTCTTAAAAGAGTTTGCTGACTTTCTATCAGATCTTTTGGTCAACGTCGATAAAGCATTAATTGTTGGAGATTTTAACATACACGTAGATAATTTAAATGATGCGTTAGGGGCTGCGTTTACAGATTTATTAAACTCCTTCGGGGTCAAGCAAAACGTCACCGGACCAACTCATCGTCTTAATCATACACTCGATTTAATTATATCATATGGAACCGATCCAACCGATATAGATATCATTCCACAAAGTGATGATGTCACTGACCAATACTTGGTAACTTGCATATTACGCACTGCTGTAATATGTCATGCTGCGCCACGTTATCGACCAGGTAGAACAATTCGTCCATCCACCATAGATCATTTCTCAAATAGCTTATCTGATCTGTCTCAGCTGCTGCCTGAACCCAAACAAACAGATGAATTAGACGAACTAACTAGCACTATGAGCACCATTCTCTCTAGAACATTGGATATTGTTGCACCCATTAGATTAAAAAAGGTCAGAGAAAAAAGTATAGCACCATGGTACAATAATACTATGTATGTTTTAAAGAGAGAAACCCGTAATTTAGACCGTAAATGAAAAAAAACTAATTTAGAGGTCTTTAGAATCGTGTGGAAAGACAGTATGTCACTTTATAAAAAGGCACTTAAAACGGCCAGGGCTGAGCACCTCAGCAAATTAATAGAAAACAACCGAAATAATCCAAGGTTTTTATTTAATACCGTGGCTAGACTAACAAATAAACAGACGTCGTCTGAACAAAATACCTTGTTACAGTTTAGTAGTAATGATTTCATGAACTTCTTCACAGAGAAAATTGAAAGCATCAGAATCAAAATCTGTAAATCACGTAAACGTTCGATCTTTGCTCGCGTCTTATAATTCGGCCGCAATTATCACCCCACAAGAACAATTACAATGCTATACAACCATAGAACAAAAAGAGTTAAATGAACTTATCACTTCATCTAAAACAACAACATGTTTATTAGATCCTATACCAACTAAACTACTGAAAGAAGGGTTACCTATAGTGGAAGAGCCTCTTCTCAATATTATTAACTCATCTTTATCTTTAGGTCATGTTCCAAGAACGTTCAAGCTGGCAGTTATAAAACCTCTTATTAAGAAACCACAATTAGATCCAAATAACCTAGCGAATTACAGACCCATTTCAAATCTTCCATTTATGTCAAAAATATTAGAAAAAGTTGTGTCCGCTCAACTCGGCTCTTTCTTGCAAGAAAACGACATCTATGAAAAGTTTCAGTCTGGATTCAGGCCACATCATAGCACTGAAACTGCGCTTGTTAGAATCACAAATGATTTACTTTTAGCTTCGGACCAAGGCTGTATCTCAGTACTAGTTTTACTTGATCTTAGTGCTGCGTTCGATACTATAGATCACACAATACTCTTAGATCGACTACAAAATTACACTGGTGTTCAAGGACAAGCATTAAGCTGGTTCAGGTCATACTTATCTGACCGCTACCATTTCGTCTACTTAAATGGAAAAAAATCGATTATAACTTCGGCAAACTATGGAGTGCCGCAGGGATCTGTGTTAGGCCCTTTATTATTCTCAATATATATGCTGCCACTTGGTAATATTCTAAGGAAAAATGGAATTAGTTTCCATTGTTATGCTGATGACACTCAAATATATATTTCATCACGGCCAGATGAATACGCTAAATTATCCAAATTGACAGATTGTGTTAAAGATATAAAAGATTGGATGACGCGTAATTTTCTTTTATTAAATCCAGACAAGACAGAGGTAATACTTATCGGTTCTAAAAACCGTCCACAAAACCTTTCACAGCACGACTTTAACATAGTAGGATGCCCTGTTACTTTATCCGCTACAGTAAAAGACCTGGGTGTTACATTAGACTGCAACCTGTCTTTTGAAAAGCATATTTCATATGTTACAAAAACTGCCTTTTTCCACCTTAGAAACATTGCTAAGCTACGTAATATGCTATCAGTCTCTGATGCAGAAAAGTTAGTTCATGCATTCATGACCTCGAGACTAGATTACTGTAATGCTTTATTAGCTGGTTGTCCTGCATCTTCAATAAACAAGCTACAGTTAGTCCAAAATGCAGCCGCTAGAGTTCTTACTAGATCAAGAAAATATGATCATATAACACCGATTTTATCATCACTTCATTGGTTACCTATAAAGTTCCGTATTAAATACAAGGTATTGCTTTTGACTTATAAAGCTCTAAATGGTTTAGCTCCAGTCTATTTAACGGATCTTCTATCACCTTACAATCCATCGCACTCTTTAAGATCACTAAATTCGAGGCTTCTGGTTATTCCTAGGATATCCAGATCCACCAAAGGAGGCAGAGCATTTTCACATTTAGCTCCGAAGCTCTGGAATAGCCTTCCTGATATTGTTCGTAGCTCAGACTCGCTCTCCCAGTTTAAAACTAGACTGAAGACGCATCTATTTAGCCAGGCATTCATATAAATTTTTTGTCTTACAGTTACTGTAAATTCGGCCTCTAGTTCATAAACGCCAGAGGAGAACTGGCCCCCGACTGAGCCTGGGTTCTCCCAAGGTTTTTTTTCTCCATTGGGTCATCTGATGGGGTGTTAGGACACCATTAGGTCACTGGATGGAGTTTTTCGGTTCCTTGCCACTGTTGCCTTTGGCTTGCTCAGTTGGGGATATTCAAATTAATTAACCAATCATACCATTGATCAGCTCTACCAAACTTGGATGTCTTTTTTCCAGTAATAAACAAACATTGTTAAATTGTTTTGATTGATACTGTGAAGCAGCTTTGATACAATCTGTATTGTGAAAAGCGCTATATAAATATATTTGACTTGACTTGACTTGACTTAATTTATTTCAAGAATTTTATCATCTATGTTTTAGAGCAAAATGTATGCAGGGTTGAGGAGTGACTAGTTACGTGTAATGAAATTATGTTAATAAATTACGAAATTATGTTATTAAATTACAAAATTAATGTAATTGTATTTAGTTGTAGTATTACTGAGGTAAAATGTGTAATTCAAGAAGTTACTAATCAAATTAAAAGGAAATTGCTTTGCATTGATAAAGTAATCCAAATAAAGTAATTCAAACCACATTTATAATGGGTAACTTATAACAGTAAGCAATTACATTTCCAAGGTATCCTACCTAACACTGAATGTATGTGAGATTCAACACATTCTTTCTGTTGTGTGACTGTGTGGAATTTCTTTGAATTGCCATTCCTGTCATTCAAATTCAAATTCAACTTCCTGTGGGAATTCAATTCAATTCAAATTCCTATTCATGAATTTAATGGAGGCCAATTCTGAAATTCTGAAGTTTGCACAAGCCTGGTATGGAAGCAAGGGACTCTATTTTTTTTTTAACAGTCTAAGAACTCTTTTTATATATACAGTACTGTGCAAAAGTCTTAGGAGTGCTAGTATTTTTGCCTCTCAAAAATGGTTTTAAGACAGTTATTTATATAATTTGTATTTAGTGTGTCAGTAGGAAAAATCAGTTCCCTTTCAAGGGAACTCGAGCTGCGTTTGAGACGCGGTGGGAACGCTCTGCGTGATTACGTCGTGAAGCACGTGTAAAATCAGTCCAATGGAAGCCCACTATGACATAGGTGACGTCATAGACCAGGAAACTATAAAGCAGCCCTGAAATCAGACCGCGACAGCTTCTGTACCTTCAGCAAGCACTCTCTGTATATCTTTCCTTGTCTATTTATTGTTGTCTGTCAAGCCCAATATATCTATCATTATTATGGCAAGCAAGCAAGATTATAGACGGTGTGTTGTTCCCTGCCCTCGTTATATTACGGGTGGGGACACACATCAGCTTTGTGTTGCTTGTTTGGGAGTGGAGCATGCCCAGTCAGTCCTCGAGGGGGCTGATTGTGAGCATTGTATGACTCTATTTATGAAGACGCTCCGCTCTCGCCGATCGTTCTTTGAGGAGGACGGTTCGGTTCGCGCTCCCTGCGCGGGTCCCGCTGTTGCCTAGACACGGCGGCAACTCGCATTTTGGGGTTCGCAAACGGATCTGACAGCGTGGGTTGGGACGGGCCCCGCCCTATCTCAGCTTTCACCTGCAGATCCAGTGTGCTGCGATTTCCAGTTCCGAGGAATTGGTATCGTTAGTGTTTTGTTAAGAAAAAGTGAACAAAACAAATAAAAATATTAAGAAAAAGGCAGATGTTTGATTTTTCAATAAATAGGCAGCTCATAACTCTGTTGAATAAAGAGGAGCTTTTAAAAGGAGGTTTTTCTAATGCTGTTGCTAGTTAAATATTTACTGGACAGCTGAACATTATGAGAGTGAAAATAAAAAGAGTTTATTAGATGAAATATATCTAAAAAACAGGAAAACTCTGTATCTCAGCCTCCACGTCGGGGACTACTGGTTTTTCCCTATCTCCACACTGAGGTGTCGAGATCGTGGAATAAACCGGTTTCTATTTTATGTGTTTAATACCCAAACGTCTAACTAGAGTAATGTTATGGGTATTAAGTATCATGGTATGACAGTGCCTTGGATTATAGAGACGCTTGCGAGCTTTCTCTCTCCCGAGTCGGCGTCATCATTTTTAACCCCGACGTTACCCACCAGCCATCTTTAATAATAAATTAATTTTATTAGGCAGTACTGGTGGGTAAAGTATTTAAGGACATAGATGAATGTGAGGATGTCACTATTGACTCTATTCGAGAATATATTCGAGAATATATATATATATATATATATATATATATATATATATATATATATATGTTTATATGTATACGTTTTTCTGATATAAAAATAAAGAAAAAGAAAGATAAAAATGTTCTTCTGGACGCTAATCCTTTCAGCGGCATTCCAGAGGTTTCTTCCTCACTAATCTATATTCCTGAAACTGGCATAGAGTGCAAAGAAGAAGACCTGATGACGAGGCTATCAGGCTTCTAAGGGTGGTCCCCTCTGGGGTAGGGACGGTTTTGAGAAATCGTTTCTCCTCGGCGCCCTCTGGGGTGCGACTCTCTGAGGAGGGTCGCAGCGCTGCCAGTTCGGTTGTTCCCTGCCGGTTCGCCGTTCAGGGCACCGAGGTGTCAGCGTCCCCATGCGATCCTCCGAGGAGGGTCGTAGAGCAGTCAGTTCGGTCTCCCTGCCGGTTCGCCTTTCAGGGTGCCGAGGTGCCTGCTTTTTCCTACGATCCTCCGATCCAAATCCAGAGGCCAGTCTCGAGAGACTGGTTCCCTTATCGGAATTTCTGGCAGCGTGGAAACTTCTGCTAAATATTTCCTCCGAGGGTCGTAGGAACTAAGCTAGTTAGAGGTAGGCAAGATCTGAGGACTGTCGTCATCTCTGCTAAAGCTTAGACAAGAAGTCCTGTCGAATAAAAAAAAAAAAAAAAAGAAAGAGGGACGGTTTTGAGAAATCGTTTCTCCTCGGCGCCCTCTGGGGTGCGACTCTCTGAGGAGGGTCGCAGCGCTGCCAGTTCGGTTGTTCCCTGCCGGTTCGCCGTTCAGGGCACCGAGGTGTCAGCGTCCCCATGCGATCCTCCGAGGAGGGTCGTAGAGCAGTCAGTTCGGTCTCCCTGCCGGTTCACCTTTCAGGGTGCCGAGGTGCCTGCTTTTTCCTACGATCCTCCGATCCAAATCCAGAGGCCAGTCTCGAGAGACTGGTTCCCTTATCGGAATTTCTGGCAGCGTGGAAACTTCTGCCAAATATTTCCTCCAAGGAGGGTCGTAGGAACTAAGCTAGTTAGAGGTAGGCAAGATCTGAGGACTGTCGTCATCTCTGCTAAAGCTTAGACAAGAAGTCCTGTCGAATAAAAAAAAAAAAAAAAAAAAAAAAAGAAAGAGGGACGGTTTTGAGAAATCGTTTCTCCTCGGCGCCCTCTGGGGTGCGACTCTCTGAGGAGGGTCGCAGCGCTGCCAGTTCGGTTGTTCCCTGCCAGTTCGCCGCTTCAGGGCGCCGAGGTGTCAGCGTCCCCGTGCGATCCTCTGAGGAGGGTTGTAGAATGGTCAGTTCGGTTGTTCCCTGCCGGTTCGCCGCTTCAGGGCACCGAAATGATTGTTCAATAAAATCCAGAGGCCAGTCTTGAGAGACTGGTTCCCTTATCGGAATTTCTGGCAGCGTGGAAACTTCTGCCAAATATTTCGCGGTGGGTCCTGCACATAATAGAAAAGGGTTACAGAAATCAGCTCGGTTCTCGTCCGCCCAGATATCAGGGGGTCCTCCCTACGGTAGTGGACTCACAGCAGGCTCTGGTTATGGAGCAGGAGTACTGACACTTCTTCAAAAAGGAGCTATAGAAAAGGGTTTCTCCTCCCAGCAGAGAGTGAGGGTTTTACAGCCATTACTTCATTGTTCCAAAGAAGGGTGGAGGGTTGCGTCCTATTCTAGATCTGCGCCATTTAAACAGCAGAGTTCAGAAACTCAAGTTCAGAATGCTTACACTCAAACAGATTGTATCTCAGATTCAGTCCGAGGACTGGTTTGTCACAATAGACTTGAAGGACGCGTACTTCCAAGTATCTATCCATCCTCATCACAGGAAGTTCCTGGGGTTCGCTTTAAAAACGGGGGCGAAGCATACCATTATCGGGTTCTTCCAATTGGCCTAGGTTTATCACCCCGCACCTTTACAAAATGCGTGGATGCAGCTCTGGCTCCTTTGAGACTCCAGGGCATTCGCGTATTATATTATATCGACGATTGGTTGATCCTAGCTCAATTTGAGCATATGGCAGTTCGGCATCGAGATGTCGTTCTGTCTCATTTAAAGATTTTGGGGTTGCCACTCAACGCCAAGAAGAGTGTGATCCTCCCAGCTCAGAGGACCACTTTTCTGGGTGTAATATGGGTTTATCTAGGCCAGTCACTCACTGTGAAACAGTTTCAGACTGTGGGTCTCATGGCAGCTGCGTCCAACGTAATTACTTTTGGCCTTCTGTACATGAGACCCCTGCATTGGTGGCTCAGGACCAAGGGGTTTTCTCCGAGGGGAAATCCGTTTTTTCACGCGGCTATGCCTACGTGCCTCGGTCATGTGGAAGAACCTTGGTTCCTCGCCCAGGCCAGTGTTGGGGGTTTCTTGTCGATAATGCTATCGACGGATGCTTCCCTCACAAGTCGGGAGTTATCATGAGTGGTCGCTCGGCGGAGGGTCTGGACAACACACTGACGATCTCGTATATCAGAGCAGATATCCTGTTGAGGCAGGGGCTGAGGCCCGGGGAATGGAGACTTCACCCCGAGGTCTGGAATTTGCACCTGGTATGGTGAAAGCATTCCTCTACCCTAGACCGGGTTATATTCCTAAGGTCCCACTAAATGTTGGTGGCCCAATAGTGCGGCAGGCCTTTTTATCCTCCACCCTTTAATACCCCAGATCAGGAACAGCTTAACCTGTTATGTCCAGTCCGGGCTTTAGATGCCTACGTTCACAGAGCTGCCCTGTGGCGTAAATCTGAGCAACTATTTGTTTGTTTTGGGTCACTCAAGAGAGGATGCCCTGCATCTAAACAGGTTATGAGTAAATGGATAGTCGAGGCTATTTTATTAGCTAATGAAGCGGCCGGACAGCCTTCACCTATGGCTGTACGGGCCCATTCTACTCGGAGTATGGCGGCCTCTATGGCCTTAATTTCGGGAGTTTCCCTTCTTGATGTGTGTAGTGCGGCAGGATGGTCCTCTCCGCATACATTTGTCAGGTTTTATGACCTTGACCTCTCCACTCCTGGGGCGAGGTTGCTTGCTTCTTAGTGTGCGCAAGGACTTCACACAGAACGGGCATTTGTCACTATGGCGTAGTGGGTATAGGGTTCCCACCGCGTCTCAAACGCAGCTCGAGTTCCCTTGAAAGGGAACGTCTCAGGTTACGTATGTAACCCTGGTTCCCTGATAGGGAACGAGACGCTGCGTTTGCCTGCCATACTTCCTGCATGCCCTGATCGACTTGCTTCAGGTTTTTCAGAAGCTGTCGCGGTCTGATTTCAGGGCTGCTTTATAGTTTCCTGGTCTATGACGTCACCTATGTCGTAGTGGGCTTCCATTGGACTGATTTTACACGTGCTTCACAGGGTTACATACGTAGCCTGAGACGTTTACATTTCCAAACAGTCATTTTGCCATTAATTGTAGTAATCCAGTGAAATTTTTGTATGCACAAGGAGTCTGACAACAGCCGGTATGATCAGGATCATCTGATCTCACCATCATCGAGTCCATCTGGGATTACATGGAGAAACAGAAAAAACTGAGACAAACTAAATCCAAAAGAATTGCGGCAACGTCTCCAAGACACTTGAAGAAATCGACCTGCAAAGCTCCCTGAAAAACTATGTGCAAGTATACCTGGAAAAAAGCTGTTTTAAACACAAAGGGTGGTCACACCAAATATTGATTTGATTTAGTTAATAGAAGTTAATTGATAAATAAAATCTATTTATGACATTATTTTTTAAAGCCTCCTCACTTTATTCTTTTTTCCTTCAATCTCTTTATTAAATTTTGAACATGAAATAAGAACAAAAAGAATTCCCCTTCACATACAAAAATACAAAAAACACAAAAACAAAGAATCAACAAGAAAAAAACAAACAAAAAAAACAACAACAAATAATATATTAATAATGATGACAAAACGCAAACAAACATTAACTACTAGCTGTGAATGACAGTCCAAGACCTACTGCCCAGTAATTTGCAGCAAAAACGTGGGACAATAAGTCTAGTCTACACAGGATTGTCTGGGAAGGACAGTTTCCCAACGTATTCAAAAAAGGGGTCCCACGTCTTGGAAAATTTAGCCTGGGAGCCTCTTAACAAATGCCTAATTTTTTCCAGTTTGGCAAAGTAAAGGACATCCCTAATCCAGTGAATGTGCGATGGAGGTGTAGGAGACTTCCATTTCAAAAGTATCAAACACCTTGCTAACAAACTAACAAAGGCTATGAACATCTTGAGCTCTGGAGACAACGACATTGTGACAGTAATTACCCCGAAAAGTGCAGTGACAGCATCAGGCACTATTCTCTTCCCTGTGAATCAAAAATATTTTGCCAATAAGTTATTAGGGCAGGGCAAGACCAAAACATATGTATATGTGTTGCTGCTGCCTGGTGACAACGGTCACAAGTCGGGTCAATGTTGTTAAACATCTTAGAGAGCCTGGTCTTAGTAAAATGAGTATGGTGTAAAATTTTACATTGGATCAGTCCATGTTTGGCACAAACTGAACAGTGGTGTACTTTGTCAAGAACATTCCCCCACATATCGCCAGTGAACGCAATCCCCAGATCTTCCTCCCATAGCGCTTTAATTAATAACAAAGAGGGTATAGAAGGAAACTGAGGGAACCTATGAGAAACAAAATTACGCATCTGCAAGTACCTTAAAAAGTGTTGATTTGAAAGGGAGACATTTTTGGACAACTGTTCAAAGGAGGCGAAAGTATTGTCAATGTAGAGATCCTTAAATGATTTAATACCCTTACTGGACCAAACCTCAAATGCATGATCAATTAACGATGGAGGAAAAGAGTGATTAGCTGTTATTGGTGCCAAAATAGAATATGTTTGAAGATCAAAACAACATCTAAACTGATTCCAAATCTTCATAGTTGTCTTAATAATGACATTTTTAGTGTAACCTGTAATAGGTGATTTAATAGGCGAATGAACCAAAACTGAAAGTGAAACTGGCTTACAGGAAGATTGTTCCATTCCCAACCAGACTGATGATAATAACTGTGAACCAGAATGTAGCCAAAACTGAATTATTCTAAGGTGAGCCGTCCAGTAGTAAAACTTAAAGTTGGGTAAAGCCATTCCTCCTAGCTTCTTCGGCCTCTGCAAATACTGTTTGCGTAATCTTGGTGGCTTCCCATTCCAAACAAAATCCGAGATAGCGGTGTCTAATTTACGAAAAAAGGTTTGCGGAAGGAAAATCGGTATACATTGAAACAAATATAAAAACCTGGGAAGGACATTCATCTTGAAACTATTAATCCGAGCAGATAGAGACAAGTTCAGTACTGACCAACGATTAAAACTGCTTTGTACCTGAGACAGCAGAGTGGTGAAATTAGTGCGATAAAGATCCTTGAATTTAGCAGTAACCTGAATCCCAAGATATTTTAACTCGTGCTGAGCAATTTTAAACGACAGGGTATGAAGTGGGTATTCATGTGCTGCCTTATTAAGAGGAAGAAGCTCACTCTTACTTAAATTTAGCTTGTAACCAGAAATGGATCCAAATGAACGAAGAACAGAGAGTGCAGCTGGGACTGACACAGAGAAGTCAGTAATAAATAAAAGATCGTCTGCATATAGAGACACTTTCTGTTCTTGCCCACAACTCACAATGCCTTTAATGTGGGTCACCACGAAGCGCAATGGAAAGAGGCTCAATTGCCACAGCAAATAAAAGAGGACTTAAAGGGCACCCTTGGCGCGTTGAACGATAAAGAGGAAAGTAAGAAGACTGATTATTATTTGTCCTAACTGAAGCTAAAGGTGACGAGTATAAAAGCTTCACCCAAGAAATGAAATTTTCCTTAAAGCCAAATTTCCCCAAAGTATAAAATAAGTATGCCCACTCAATGCGGTCGAAAGTCTTCTCCGCGTCTAACGATATAATTGCTTGAGGTAAGGTTGTAGACGGAAGATTATAAATAGTATTAAAGAGCCTTCTCAAATTAAAAAAGGAGTGCCTATTTTTAACAAACCCCATTTGATCAGGAGAGATAATACCTGGAAGAACAGTTTCCAAACGGAGAGCAAGCATTTTAGATCAAATTTTGAAATCCACATTTATTAAACGAATTGGTCTATACGAAGAGCAACTAAGAGGGTCCTTGTCCTTTTTCAAAATAAGAGAAATCGAGGCCTGATTAAGTGTAGGGGGAAATTTACCAGGCAGAAAAGATTCATTAAACATATCAATCAGAACCGGGGCTAGTTTGTTTTGAAAGCATCTATAAAACTCTACAGGAAAGCCATCTGGCCCTGGACATTTGCCAGACTGCATCGCTTTAAGAGCACTTAGTTTTAAGTTCTAGAACAGTTATTGGGGTTTCTAATTGATCTGCCATATCCAAATTGACCTGAGGGATTTCTAAACGGGAGAAGAAGCCATCAAAATCACACTTTTCCGCATTTGTCTCTGATGTATATAATGAGGCATAATAAGCTCTAAATTCATCATTTATTTTTTCTGGGTCTATCATAATGCCTGAAAGTGTGACAATTTCCGGAATCTGATGGGAGGAGATAGTCTGCCGTATTTGATGAAAGCCTCCTCACTTTAAAGTATTTTTACACAAGTGCCTAAAACTTTTCACAGTACTGTAGCTTTGCAGGCATGTTTCTTCAAGAGCCTTGGAGACAATGCCACAGTTCTTCTGGATTTATTCTGTCTCAATTTTTTCTGTTTCTTCATGTAATCCCAGATGGACTTGATGATGGAGAGATCAGATCTCTGAGTGGATCATACCGGCTGTTGTCAGACTCCTTGTGCATTTATAAATCTCACTGTATTATTACAATTAATGGCAAAATGAATGTTTGGAAATGTAAACTGATATTTCCAAATAACACTACAGCAAAAGAGACTATTTCTGTTCCAGTTATTTCCCTGTTTCCTGTTTTCAATTCTGTGTGGATCTCGAAGCCTTCTATGAGATCGAATATTGCATCAGGTGTATAAATAAAGTCTGTTAACCGTATTCCTGGTGTCCTCATCCTCCTAGTAGTGTGACACCAACATACAAGTACTGAAAACAATTGCCCTTTAAGTGTTACCTCTGCCGATAGGGCTGAGTGTTACAAGGTTATCCGATTACTTACCCTTAAACATACCCGGCTATGTCACATAACCTGCTTTCTGGAATGCCACCCTGTTCCAGAGTGTTTGTAATTTTTGATCTATTGTTAATTAAAGTTGACTGCTGCAAATAGGGTTAATTCTTCTACTCTTCCTTCTTGCAACCAACGATGACAGGTTCACTATAATGACTCAACTAAGAGAGTAGTCAACATTTTATTTCGAGTTTGCAGATTGTATTCAGACTTAACCTTGATTTTTGACACATTCTTACCGAGAACGAAAATATTTTCCCTCAAACCTTGGCCGATAGAGGTGGGTGTACCGTGAGGGACTCCTTATTCTCTGGATATGTCTTTTCTTGTTCTGAAAAAATAAAAATACTGTTTTAAATGACATTCAGAAATGCAAATGATAATCATCAATTGAAGAATGCTAGTTTAAAAATTGTAGCCTCAGTTAATAACTTGACAATTCAAGACTCCAGACAAGATTTCCAATATCATCGTATGTTTGTAATTGTTGCTGGAAAAACAAATAAGCACGTTAAAAACACATTAGCGTTATGCAATATTTTAATCTTATCTTTCATTTTTAATCTTTAATTAGTATTTTATTACTGTGAAAAATAATTATATTCTTTGTTTAATGATAGTAATACATTTAAAAAGATTGATTGATCTAAAAACTGTCTGTCCTTGCAAAGATAATATGGCTGTATAAGAGTATTTTTTTTATGTTTAGCCATTTTCCTTCCACGTTTCTTGTAAGGTGAGATGTATCACACATGAATACATTATATAGAAAAGTCATGTTGCAAAAAATAAACTTTTGAATGCAGATCCACAATGTATGAGATGAGAATAAATTACATTAATTCAAGAAAAATAAACACTGCATATAATAGTTCTTTATAAACAAAAACAACAAGAACATATATATATAGTGCAAAATCTGTCAGGCCCACCGAGCCTCATCAATAGGGCAAGCTTGCACTGAATACCTCTGAAGTAAATAACCCTGGAACATGAGCTGGAACAGGTTATGTTCAGAGAGTAAGTTGCTATTACTACTCACATACCCTGAAACTTTCCTCAGATTTTTTGAACCGAAAGTTGAGGTTCATACGGTTCACTCACTCGATTAGTTCTATGGGCGATTGGCGATTTGCTCGATTGCTCCTGTCTGCCTTGCTGCCTTGCTGCTGGTTTGTGTCTGTAGCTTCGTATATCTTTCTGTTTTGAATCATTATTTACTACCATTCCCTGTTGTTTATACTGCTAAATACAACTCACTCAACATCACATATTAACCCGACATCGCTAGCTTCAATCTAAATCATTGCTAGCACAACAAGCTACTAATTCGCTAGCCTGTTAGCGTGCCATTCGTGCGCTCTTTATTTATTTATTTAGCTCGCGCCTTTCACAAATCCATCAAAGCTGTGGTAAGTAGAATCAGTCAACAAACATGGTAAGTCATGTCATCATCTTCTCTTATTGTCACTTGCACTTCATGTAACATGTATAGCATAGCTTTCTCTGTCTGCACAGGATTTACATGTGATAAATGCAGGGAGATAGTCAGGCTGACGGAGAAGATTTCAGAATTAGATACACGCATCCAAACTTTAATTGAGGTTAATGGTAAGAGTGCAAGGGCTTTAGATACTGCTTTGGATGCGACTAGCTTAGAGAACACTGAACATTGTTCGGTTCCGGCTGTAGTAGAGCCTGTGCAGCAGGGCAATTTGTTGACGGTGAGGCGCTGTAGTCGCGGGACAAAACACCGCTCTTCCGTTCCGATTACAACATCAAACAGATTCTCCCCACTCAGTGAAACACCCACTGAGAATCCTGTTGAATGTGCCCTAGTTATTGGCGATTCTATTACACGGAACGTGAAAATAGAGACACCAGCCACCATAGTCACATGTTTGCCAGGAGCCAGAGCGCCTGACATCAAAGCAAATTTAAAAGTGCTGGCTAATGCTAATCGTAAATTCTCTAAGATAATTATTCACGTCGGCACTAATGATGTTCGACTTCGCCAGTTGGAGATCACTAAAATTAATGTTAAAGAGTTGTGTGAACTCGCAAGTACGATGTCAGGCACTGTAATTTGCTCTGGCCCCCTTCCTGTTCGCAGGAGAGATGAGATAGTTAGCAGATTGTCATCACTCAATGGCTGGTTGTCTAAGTGGTGTCCGGAAAATAATATAGAATTCATAGACAATTGGAAAAGTTTTTGGGGCAGACCTGACCTGTTGAAAAGAGATGGTATTCATCCCTCCTGGGATGGTGCTGCTCTTCTCTCTAGTAATATGGCACATAGTCTTAGAGGTCAAAAATGACAATCTGGGGCTCAGGTCAGGAAGCAGACAAACTGGCTAAACCGAACATCTGCTAGCTGTCTCCTGTCACCAAGGTCAGATAAATCCCATCACATAGAGACTCTTTCACCTAGATATCATCATATAGACTAGAGACTGTGCCTGTTCCCCGAATTAGGAAATACAAAAAACTTCCAAACCCATCTAAGGGTAAAAATTTAATTGATGTAAAAAACAGAAATAATACAAATAAACAAATGATAATGCTTGGGTTGGTGAATATTCAATCCCTTACTTCAAAAGTACTTATTGTTAATGATATGATTACAGACTATAACCTAGATGTGCTGTGTTTGACAGAAACCTGGCTAAAACCAAACAATTACATTACTTTAAATGAGTGCACCCCGCAAGATTACTGTTATAAACATGAACCTCGTCTGAAAGGCAAGGAAGTGTTGCTGTAATTTATAGTAATATTTTCAAAATTACTAAGAAGTCTAATTTCAAATATAATTATTTTGAAGTGTTGGTGCTTAACCCTTTATTGCATAGTGTTGCCATATGGCAACAATTACTTTATCTTAATTTTCTAAAAAGCTGTGATATAAAATCTATGTTTCTACAGTTAGGTTTGAAAAGGGGGCTTTTACTTTGAAGGAAATACAATTTATGAGGTCACATGACCAGGATATCCTGTTTGCCAGTCCTTTTTGCTCATGGACATTCACATGGAAACATCACTGTCTGGGGCTCCCCAAGATAGCCTTTTATTCAGAATTTTGGAAAGTTTTCATCAAATAAAAAATTGAAATCACTATCTGGGGTAAGTCAAGTCAAGTCAAATATATTTATATAGCACTTTTCACAATACAGATTGTATCAAAGCTGCTTCACAGTATCAATCAAAACAACTTAACAATGTTTGTTTATTACTGGAAAAAAGACATCCAAGTTTGGTAGAGCTGATCAATGGTATGATTGGTTAATTAATTTGAATATCCCCAACTGAGCAAGCCAAAGGCAACAGTGGCAAGGAACTGAAAAACTCCATCCAGTGACCTAATGGTGTCCTAACACCCCATTAGATGACCCAATGGAGAAAAAAAAACCTTGGGAGAACCCAGGGCCAATCGGGGGCCAGTTCTCCTCTGGCGTTTATGAACTAGAGGCCGAATTTACAGTAACTGTAAGATAAAAAATTTATATGAATGCCTGGCTAAATAGATGCGTCTTCAGTCTAGTTTTAAACTGGAAGAGCGAGTCTGAGCTACGAACAATATCAGGAAGGCTATTCCAGAGCTTCAGAGCTAAATGTGAAAATGCTCTGCCTCCTTTGGTGGATCTGGATATCCTAGGAATTAGTGATCGACCGATGTATCGGTTTACCGATATTTTTCCCGATATTTAAGCATTTTCCCATAATCGGGTATCGGTTTTGTAATATCGGATTTTCCTATAAACGGCGCCACCTTGTGGCCGTTTTGAGAATTCCGCCATTGCAGCCCGCGTCTGAGGAGATCAGTCAACAACAACTCTGTGCACACGTAAAGTATATGTTCTACTTGCTTTGCTTTAATTATTCAACTTTATTTAACATAACAGGCATGCAGAAATTATGTTTGAGACATAAATGCCTGATAAAGTTGATGCAGCTTGGTTCTAAAAAATTGAGACGAACTCATGGAGTCGCGTAGCGTAATCCGTCATGTCCTGCCCCAATAAAGATGTAACTTTACATGAATTAAATAAAACAGACATGAATGAGTGCATGTTGAACATAAAAGCGCTGAATTGAATTGTTTATCTGTTGTATTTGCTCACCATTAGTCTCGAAAAAAAGTTTGTTCATATTGCTGAGCACTCACTGGGTTGATGATCAGGAATGCTCAAGCACGGCCACTGAATGAAACTTTTGACAAGATTATCTTGTTTAAACTCCCTAGATTATATTATCATTTACTATAGCAATTATTTCGCTAATACACATCTAAATATACCGCTTTGTGGAAATTAAATATTTATTATCTGCACGCGCGATCGCGGTTGAGTAGCTTATATATAGTTCTGTGAAAATGCATAGATAAACAGCACTTTGTCAAAAAGCATTTCATGATCTAGACCTACAAAAATATTATTAATAATTAATAACATACTAGTTGGAAAATGCAATGATGTATATGCTGTTTTGTTTGTTACTTTCCTGACAATGTTATATTCTAGCTAATATTATTCAGTGAATTAATATTACCCAGTGAATTATTCCTTACTCTTAGTTTAAACCTATTAAACGGCACATAAACCTTCTAAAACTGTTTAAAATAAATTACATTTCTGCAAAGGTGATATGACTCTGTCCCCTGTCAATTATTTTCTCCATATGAAAACATTAGACTTTTAACATTTATTTTGCCTATTGTTAACATTGTTGCTGCTGATGCTTATAAATTATATGTATAATTTAGATATAAAGAATATAATGTAATAATATAAATGTTTTTTTTGTAATTTGATTTATTTACCATTTATGAAAACAAACGAAGCAGGCTTACAGAGCAGAATGCTGACAGACTCTGTTTTCTACACTACAACCTAGTGTTAACTGGGAGTATTAAGTTACACTACTAAAATTCATGTAATTTAGATTTTTCCCCCCAGTATGTTAGAATAATTTTTGTGCTTTATTTTTTACCTCATCAAAGCTTTTATTTTTAAACAAAGGCACTTTATTTTTTGGACTCAGACCCCTCTATTTATTTGTGTATAAATATAAAGTTTTATATTTATATATTATATAGGAGGGAGTGATTATATTATATATTATTATATTATATATATATATTATATAGGAGGGAGAGATTGTTTTAAATAAAATGGTTTGTTCAGTTCATTTGTGTTGTAATAATTGTGTCAAAAACAGAAGTATAACAGTAAATAAATATCGGTTCTTCATATCGGTTATCGGGCACATAAACATGCAAATAATCGGTATCGGTATCGGTTATAAAAAATCAATATCAGTCGATCACTACTAGGAATGACCAGAAGCCTTGAATCTAGTGATCTTAAAGAGCGCGATGGATTGTAAGGCGATAGAAGATCCTTTAAATAGACTGGAGCTAAACCATTTAGAGCTTTATAAGTCAAAAGCAATACCTTGTATTTAATACGGAACTTTATAGGTAACCAATTAAGTGATGATAAAATCGGTGTTATATGATCATATTTTCTTGATCTAGTAAGAACTCTAGCGGCTGCATTTTGGACTAACTGTAGCTTGTTTATTGAAGATGCAGGACAACCAGCTAATAAAGCATTACAGTAATCCAGTCTCGAGGTCATGAATGCATGAACTAACTTTTCTGCATCAGAGACTGATAGCATATTACGTAGCTTAGCAATGTTTCTATGGTGGAAAAAGGCAGTTTTTGTAACATATGAAATATGCTTTTCAAAAGACAGGTTGCAGTCTAATGTAACACCCAGGTCTTTTACTGTAGCGGATAAAGTAACAGGGCATCCTACTATGTTAAAGTCGTGCTGTGAAAGGTTTTGTGGACGGTTTTTAGAACCGATAAGTATTACCTCTGTCTTGTCTGGATTTAATAAAAGAAAATTACGCGTCATCCAATCTTTTATATCTTTAACACAATCTGTCAATTTGGATAATTTAGCGTATTCATCTGGCCGTGATGAAATATATATTTGAGTGTCATCAGCATAACAATGGAAACTAATTCCATGTTTCCTTAGAATATTACCAAGTGGCAGCATATATATTGAGAATAATAAAGGGCCTAACACAGATCCCTGCGGCACTCCATAGTTTGCCGAAGTTATAATCGATTTTTCTCCATTTAAGTAGACGAAATGGTAGCAGTCAGATAAGTATGACCTGAACCAGCTTAATGCTTGTCCTTGAACACCAGTGTAATTTTGTAGTCGATCTAAGAGTATTGTGTGATCTATAGTATCGAACGCAGCACTAAGATCAAGTAAAACTAGTACTGAGATACAGCCTTGGTCCGAAGCTAAAAGTAAATCATTTGTGATTCTAACAAGCGCAGTTTCAGTGCTATGATGTGGCCTGAATCCAGACTGAAACTTTTCATAGATGTCGTTTTCTTGCAAGAAAGAGCCGAGTTGAGCGGACACAACTTTTTCTAATTTTTTGACATAAATGGAAGGATTTGAAATGGGTCTGTAATTTGCTAGGTTATTTGGATCTAATTATGGTTTCTTAATAAGAAGTTTTATAACTGCCAGCTTGAACGTTCTTGGAACATGACCTAAAGATAAAGATGAGTTAATAATATTGAGAAGAGGCTCTTCCACTATAGGTAACACTTCTTTCAGTTGTAGTTCAGTTGGTATAGGATCTAATAAACATGTTGTTGTTTTAGATGAAGTGATACGTTTATTTAACTCTTTTTGTTCTATGGTTGTAAAGCATTGTAATTGTTCTTGCGGGGTGATAATTGCGGCCGAATTATAAGGCGCGAGCAAAGATCGAATGTTTACGATTTTGATTCTGATGCTTTCAATTTTCTCGGTGAAGAAGTTCATGAAATCATTACTACTAAACTGTAACGAGGTATTTTGTTCAGACGACGTCTGTTTATTTGTTAGTCTAGCCACGGTATTAAATAAAAACCTTGGATTATTTCGGTTGTTTTCTATTAATTTGCTGAGGTGCTCAGCCCTGGCCGTTTTAAGTGCCTTTTTATAAAGTGACACACTGTCTTTCCACGCGATTCTAAAGACCTCTAAATTATTTTTTTTTCCATTTACGCTCTAAATTACGGGTTTCTCTCTTTAAAACATACGTAGTATTATTGTACCATGGTGCTATACTTTTTTCTCTGACCTTTTTTAATCTAATGGGTGCAACAATATCCAATGTTCTAGAGAGAATGGTGCTCATAGTGCTAGTTAGTTCGTCTAATTCATCTGTTTGTTTGGGTTCAGGCAGCAGCTGAGACAGATCAGATAAGCTATTTGAGAAATGATCTATGGTGGATGGACGAATTGTTCTACCTGGTCGATAACGTGGCGTAAGTAAACTTTAACTTTTTAACATTAAATTCAGTTTTGATTTTATAAATTTTTTGTAATATGCTAAAATACATTTGTTGCCATAGGGCAAATACATGCAAATATGGAAACGTCCTGGTGCATTCAACCTAATGGAGTCCCATTGACCTAAATAGAATGAAACTTCAAAATCCAAGTGGCCTCATGCTTGTGCATGGAGAGCAAGGTGAGAAACAAGAGGAAGGGAAGACCTTCACAAGCTGTTGTGATGGGGAAAAATAAAAGAGGGCCCCAAAGCTTTGTCCCGCCAGATCCTGTTTAAGTTAAAAAATGACTGACTGAATGAAATGAAACGAATGAATACAGTGTATTTCAGTGAGACAGGTTTCAGGTTCCTGGTTATTATTACCAGACATTTCAGATAATTGTTAAAATTATATAATGTTTTTACTGTATAAATGTTTGTTTAAACATTTCACTAAGTATGAGATGGATTTGTTGAGTCTTGTTTTAAATAAAATGAGTTTTTTGAAAAAAATGTGGATTTTATGGTACTTTCCACGATTGCATATTGTTGCCATACGGCAACAATTTACCAACGACCCCCCTTTAAAATTTTTTTAAACAATTTTTTTAATATATCTGTTATTTAGCTCATTTTAAGTAATAAAAACATGCAAAACATTTTTTACCATGTCTAATTAATATTTCATGCAATATTGGGTTAATGTAACAATATATAGTGCAAATGATAAATCACATTTAAGATTTGTGCTGGCTACTGTATACAGGCCACCAAGGCACCATACAGACTTTATCAAAGAATTTGCTGACTTTCTATCAGAGTTATTACTGGCTGCAGATAAAGTCCTAATTGTTGGTGATTTAAATATACATGTAGATAATGAAAAAGTTGCTCCTTTGCGCTTAAAGAAGATCAAAGAAAATAGTCCAACGCCGTGGTACAACGAGCACACTCAGGCCCTTAAGAGAGCAGCCAGAAAAATGGAGCGAAACTGGATGAAAACAAAACTAGAGGTATTTCGAATTTCATAGAAGGAGAGCTCGATTGCATACAGAGAGGCCTTAAAAACTGCTAGATCTGCTTATTTTTCAACCCTATTAGAAGAAAATAAACAAAGCCCAAGGTACTTATTCGAAACAGTTGCTAAACTGACGAAAAATAAAGTTTCAAGCCCAGAAGTTTGCAAGCAGCACAACAGTAATGACTTTATGACCTTCTTCACTTATAAGATTTATAATATCAGGGGAAAAAATTATAACTATGCAACCGTCTACTACAGTATCACATCAGACAGTGCAGTGTAGTATCACTGACGAAAAATTCAATTCATTCATTGCTATAGGAGAGGAAGAATTTTATAAACTCGTTAAATCATCTAAATCGACAACATGTATGTTAGACCCTATACCGACTAAACTATTAAAAGAGATGCTTCCAGAGGTCATAGATCTTCTTCTTAATATCATTAATTCATCTTTGTCACTAGGATACATACCGAAAACTTTTAAGCTGGCTATGATTAAACCACTTGTTAAAAAAACGCAACTTGATCCTACAGAATTAGTCAATTACAGGCCGATCTCGAATCTACCTTTTCTGTCAAAGATACTAGAAAAGGCAGTATCCTCAAAACTATGTTCCTTTTTAGAAAGAAATGGTATCTGTGAGGATTTTCAGTCAGGATTTAGACCGTACCATAGTAATGAGACAGCTCTCATTAGAGTCACAAATGATTTGCTCTTATCATCCGATCGTGGTTGTATCTCTCTATTAGTGTTACTCGATCTTAGTGCTGCATTTGATACTATTTACCACAACATTCTTTTAAATAGACTCGAAAATTATGTTGGCATTAGTGGAATTGCATTAGCATGGCTTAAATCATACTTATCTGACCGTTATCAGTTTGTAGCAGTAAATGAAGAGATGTCTTATCGATCAAAAGTTCAGTATGGCATACCACAAGGCTCATTACTAGGACCGTTGCTGTTCACTCTGTACATGCTACCCTTAGGAGATATCATTAGGAAGCATGGCATTAGTTTTCACTGTTATGCTGATGATACTCAGCTCTATATTTCTTCACGCCCTGACGAAACTTACCAATTCACCAAATTAACCGAATGCATAGCTGATATAAAAAATTGGATGACTAGTAATTTCCAACTACTTAATTCTGAAAAAACAGAGATTCTAATTATTGGACAAAAAACTTCCTCACGTAATAACCTAGAATACTGTCTGACACTTGATGACTGCTCTGTCAAGTTTTCGTCGTCGGTTAGGAACCTGTGTGAGTGTGTGTGCTCTTTGATAGCAATCTTTCATTTGAAAATCACGTGAATAGTATCTGTAAAACCGCATTTTTCCATCTAAAAAATATATCTAAATTACGTCATATGCTCTCAATGACAAATGCAGAACAATTAGTTCATGCGTTCATGACATCAAGGCTAGATTATTGAAATGCTCTTATGGGTGGTTGCTGATTACTTACAGAGCACTAAATGGTTTAGCTCCCCAGTACTTGAGCGAGCTCTTAACGCATTATAGTCCGTCACGTCTATTGCGATCTCAAAATTCCGGCCAGTTGATAATACCTAGAATATCAAAATCGACTGCTGGCGGTAGATCCTTTTCCTATTTAGCACCAAAACTTTGGAACAATCTTCTTAACATTGTCCGGGAAGCAGACACAGTCTGTCAGTTCAAATCTAGACTAAAAACACATCTCTTTAGCTTAGCATACAGTTAACAAATTATAGACTTCTATAATTCAATGTTAGGCTGCATAGTTTAGATCAGCCGGAACCGGGAACACTTCCCATAAATCCTGATGTACTTTGTACATCAAAAGAAGGATGGCGTCTACGCTAATATTTGTCTCTCTGTTTATCCCGAGGTTCACCGCAGTCCGCCGGATCCAGGCCGTATCCGGATCTAATGAAGGACCTGCGTCTGGACACAACAACAACGCAGACCTGAAGTGTCACTAGTCTCTCCCTAGTGAAGGCCTCCTTCCCTTTACCTCTGTACTGATAAAACGTTGTCGGGATAATTCCGATTCATGTGGCTACGCGGAAGCGATAAAAAATTCTCAGAGCCACCAGGCACTGTTTTATGCAAATGAACAGCCGGATCGCATTAAAGAATTTTCTGTTAGAACGGAGTCGTGTTAGCTGCCCCTTAAGTTAATAACTAATGATCGTTGCGACGGAAGTGAATAAATCAAAATTAACTTTAGCTGGACAATAACTTTATTCTAGAGCTGCTGTAAAGCCAAAACAATCTCTGTTACTTTAATTTTCTATTATCAGTGTAAAGCTGCTTTGAAACAGTCCATATTGTTAAAAGCGCTATATAAATAAAGTTGACATGGGGAAAACTACTGTTTTCTAAGAATCCTGAAGCCAGATTGGTTCACGTCTGTGCTTTTCACAAACAAATGGCATTTCAGCCAGCTGAAAGCGTTGGCTGCCTATAAGGCCATGCAGAAATGCCCAATCATCAGAATCTTTCTTATTCAGCGCGAAGATCATCTCGCTGCTCCAAAGAAGACTGAAGCCTCTCTCTCTCTGCAAGGAAGCTGATTTAGCGTCTCCCCTGCGGCCATCCAGCGACTAAATTAAAGAGCAAATTTGAGCAAGTTTTCAACGACGTTGTAGCAAATGTCGTGTCATGAATTTAGCTTGTGCAAGGCTCACCTGCCCCCTTTAGATGAGAATAGCCAGTGTGCCTATTGCCTGGCCAACACGAGCTTGCATCTCCCTCACTGCTCAACTTCTTCCTTCGCCTCGTGACTCTTCAGCGAACCGGCCATTCCCTCATCTCATAACCCTCCTCTCCATCTCATAACCCCCCTCTCCATCTCATAATGTCAGGAGTCTAGTTTTATTCCTCTGCTTGTTTCTCTCTCTCTCTCTCTTTCACGTGTGCTCTCGCACAGCTGAACCCATTCTCAATCAGCGTTCACTCCTGCTCTTCTCACACCTGTTTCCCTTTGCCCTGATTTTCTGGCTATTTAGACCTCATGTTCTCTTCCCCACTTGTCGGTTTATTGTTTGTTCGTTCATGTCAGTTACTGACGCTTGAGTATTGCTACTGTTTCCTGTCCTGTGTGTACGCATATGTCAGATGAGTTACTGCTCCGGCTATCCTGTGTCAAGTCTGATTCTCTCTGCTGCGGTAACTGCCTGGTGGACTCTGCGCTTGCCTATTCCTGTGAGCTCTCCCTGACCGCTTACCTGCATCCATCATCCTGCCTGGTTTCTGTCTGGAGATCGTTTTCCTGTTCTGCGTTCATTAAGACGACCTGTGATCGGCAGACAGCCTTTGTTGCATTTATCTTCTTTCTTTTCAATAAATCATTAACCAGCTTTCGCATTTGGGTCTATTTCGAATTGTTACACATAACCCCCCTCTCCGTCTCATAACTCTCATATCTCTTTATTAGCTGGCTGTCCTGTATCCTCAATAAACAAGCTACAGTTAGTGCAAAATACAGCTGCTAGAGTTCTTACTAGGTCAAGAAAATATGATCATATAACACCTATTGTATCATCTCTACACTGGTTACCTATTAAGTTCCGTATCAATTACAAAGTATTAATACTGACCTATAAAGCCCTAAATGGTTTAGCTCCTGTGTATTTAATGGACCTTGTATCGCCCTACAATCCATCGCGTTCTTTAAGATCACTAAATTCGAGGTTTCTGGTCATTCCTAGTATATCTAAGTCCAGGGCGTTCTCACATTTGGCTCCTAAACTCTGGAATAGCCTTCCTGATATTGTTCGAGGCTCAGACTCACTGTCCCAGTTTAAAACTAGATTAAAGACGCATCTCTTTAGCCAAGCATTCACATAATGCTTACCTTTTATACTACTGTTGAATCAGATCGAATGCATAAATATTATGAACAGCAGCTATGCTAATTATTTCCCATCTGCTTTTCTGCTGTTATCTCGGGACGCTAGTCCCGAGGTAAATAGCATTCGTCAGCTCCAGTTTGTATCCAGCCTCTCACAGAGACTTCAGATGCCCCAACACCTGCGATGAGATGACTAAACGCCTGTGAAGAGACGACTCGATGCCTGTGAAGAGACGACTCGATGCCTTTTGTAACGCAAAGTTAGGATCTTGCCCAGAGAAAAACAATAGGTGTCGGAGGAAAAGATGCACGAGAGACGAGAGGTGGCGTATTTTCCCCGCGTTTAATAAAAGTACTTAAACGTCACACTCGTCCGCATACATGGGGATCGAGTGAGTAAAAGTATACAAACAAACATCCAACTCTGGTCACAATATAAAAGGAAATAAAAGAAAGAATACAAAGAGAGTCGGCAGAGCGGTTATCTCCTCTCCTCACTTGTCAAATACTAACGGACACTCTACGCACACGCGCAGTTCTCATTTGAACTCAGATTGCCATAAAACACAAAGTGACCGTTACAGAGTCCCCCCTGGAAAAATAGTGGCTGCCCTCAGCCAACAGCACTGTGAAAATACAGGAAATAAACAACTTCATACATGAATAATCGAATAATCCCACCTCACAGAAATGCAAGGAAAATTGTGAGAAATACTGACATACATGACAGGTAACTTATCTTAACCCCTTTATCCAAGGTTACAAAAAGAAAATGTCACAATGAAACAATTTTTTTTTCATAAACCCCCCGGAATATCCATTTTACAGGATTAGTTTCCATTTTATAAGAACAAAACACAACAATATTAGTCAACCTAGAAACAGTCAACACAAACCAATTAGAACATGGCACGGTGTCATGTTAATACAGTGTCTTAGAAAACAAAACACACACACCCCATTAACCTGCTCACTTTAAGTCCAACAGGACTGCGTGAAATAGATCGGACCATCCCCCGGTCGCCCAACCCGAGGCGAGGCGACCCTGGGGGCGAGTCTAGTTCGTAATTTTCAGCCATCTTCTGTTTTCAATATATTTTTCCTCAGAAACAGTTCTCCTTTTCGCGCTTGTCAGGCCACGTGATGTGAAATTAACGAAAAACAGTGACCAACAGTCTTGTGCGTCACTTCAGAAATGTCCAATACAGCAAAAAAATGCTAAATAAATGTTCGTTGTTTTTCTTTTCAACAAAAAAAATTAAGGTAAATCTTTCAAGTGTCCTTTTCCTTCTTATTTCTCTTTTGTCAATGTTTTTCGTAATAGAACAATACACTGTCCGTCCAATCGGGAAAAAAAATCAATCCAACTAAACGAAACAAAACATCAAATGTCACCTGCACTCCTTGTACTTGCAAATCCGATCGAGCTCGAACAAATCTTCTTCTTTTGTTTTTCTTTTAAACAGCAGGAAATCCACGAAACGCAATCACAGATCCATCCAACGGACGCCACACCGCCACCACGGTTACAATGCCAGTTGACTTGCCTGGATACACCACTGTAGCACGAACATGTCAGACGATAACCCGTCGGGAGAGAAGAGAAAATTAGATAACCTTGGTAGATCCACACTGTTCGGGCGCCACTTTGAAAAGCAAAGTTAGGATGTTGCCCAGAGAAAAACAATAGGTGTCGGAGGAAAAGATGCACGAGAGACGAGAGGTGGCGTATTTTCCCTGCGTTTAATAAAAGTACTTAAACTTCACACTCGTCCGCATACATGGGGATCGAGTGAGTAAAAGTATACAAACAAACATCCAACTCTGGTCACAATATAAAAGGAAATAAAAGAAAGAATACAAAGAGAGTCGGCAGAGCGGTTATCTCCTCTCTTCACTTGTCAAATACTAACGGACACTCTACGCACACGCGCAGTTCTCATTTGAACTCAGATTGACATAAAACACAAAGTGACCTTACACTGTGAAGAGAGGACTCAACGCCGGCGATTTGTTATGCCCTAAATTAATAAATGATTAACTAACTGTATTTTTCTATGTACATTTCTGAAATGTACTTTCTGTAAAGCTACTTTGAAACAATATGTATTGTGAAAAGCGCTATACAAATAAATTTGAATTGAATTGAATAACCCCCCTCTCCATCTCATAACCCTCCTCTCCATTTCATAACCCTCCTCTCCAACAGAGGCCGCCAAATTGAGCGCTTTTCTACAAATATTTGTGTACTATACGTACAATAATGGAGGTATTGGCAAAATGTCACCTGTAAGTCAGTCTGTTCACTAGGAATCTACTACAATGTTTGGAATATGAAAAAACCCATTTGGTGAATTACAGTGATTATGTACAGTAAAGGAGGTATTAACAAAATGTCACCAAAAGTAATTCATTCTGGTCACTAGAAACGTACTAAAACATTTGGAATATGAAAAAAAAAACTTTTTTGGATTACAGTAATTTTTTTCTAAATATATGTATGTACTGTACATACAGTAAGGGAGGTATTGGCAAAATACTACTAACTACTACTATACTACTAAGGCTACTAACCAGAACCTACTACAAGCTTTGAAAATGGAACATGTCTGTTTTAAGTTTTAAAGGTAATTTTAATTAATACAAATAATACGTTTTAATGCAATTTGTTGAATTTGTAGACGTTCCCTTAGGCATCTAAAGTATAAAGCATATAAGTCAGCATTCTCAGGTATAAATATGCAGCTATAATCCACGTCAGGTTATTTTGAAAGAATATTTCATGTCGATATACACTGGTTGCAATCTTTGTATTGATTTGTATTCTTTGTAAGACTGTCGACTTTATAGAAGTCTTTATACAATGGCAAGCGAAAACGAATGTCTGGCGAAAATCTAATCAAAAACTAACTTTACCGCGCTCCTAAACCAAAATATGTATTACTCTTTGTCATCCTAACAACATATACCGAGAATGTAAATATCAATGGTTCCGGCCCTGGTCATATTTGTTGTGCATAGGAAGATGAACTAAACAGGAAGGTATAAACTGAAGTGACTGATGCTGTCCTGGCGCAGCGCTCAAAAATATCTGAACAAAACGCACTCGCAATTAAAAACAGTTTAACACAACTTCTAAAACATTACCTAACGTTCTGTTTCTGTTAGGCGTCGTTTCTGGGATTCTATATTTAATATTGAATATGCAGTTACATTCTGAACCCTAGTACAGATAACTACAATAGAGCTTGTAATGATGGTGTTGTTGCTGATGTTCAGGTGCGAAATGAATCATTCATACCGTTTTACTGAAATGCACGGGATCTCCTGTACGCCTGTCCATCCTGTCCGAAGTTTTCCCGTTGAATTGATCGATTATTGTGTTTTCTTAACATGAACACGAGCTCCGCCAAAATATTTTCTAACCGGACTTTCACTTTCACTTTCTATTTGTGTTGTCGCTGCTGCTGTCATAAGTCAGTTGCATTGTGTTGAAGTCTGACGTGCTCTTCATTTCTCTTCCAGTGCAAACACGTCTGTTTTCTATTGAAGCTTGTTTCCGCCACAGAATGAAAAAAAAGGTAATTGCGACTTTTTATATCACAATTCTGACTTTATTTCTCAGAATTGCGAGATATAAAGTCAGAATTGCGTGAAATAAAGTCGCAATTGCGTGTTATAACGTCAGAATTGTGAGATATAAAGTCGCAATTGCGTGTTATAAAGTCAGAATTGCGTGTTATAAAGTCAGAATTGTGAGATGTAAAGTCGCAATTGCGTGTTATAAAGTCAGAATTGCGTGATATAAAGTCGCAATTGCGTGTTATAAAGTCAGAATTGTGAGATATAAACTATTCTGAGAGGAAAAAAGTCAGTCTTTTTTTCACCATAGAATTGGACTTTATAACTCGCAATTGCGACTTTATATCTCACAATTCTGAGAAAATATGTCAGAATTGCGAGATATAAACTCGCAATTATGTGTTATAAAGTCAGAATTGCGTGATATAAAGTCGGAATTGCGAGAAAAAAAGTCAGAATTCTTAGTTTTCTCTCTCGCAATTCTGACTTAACACGCAATTGCGACTTTATATCTCACAATTCTGACTTTATAACACGCAATTGCGACTTTATATCACGCAATTCTGACTTTATAACACGCAATTGCGACTATAACACGCAATTGCGACTTAATATCACGCAATTCTGACTTTATATCTCGCAATTCTGACTTTATAACACGCAACTGCGACTTTATATCACGCAATTCTGACTTTATATCTCGCAATTCTGACGTTATAACACGCAATTGCGACTTTATATTTGAGAAAAAAAGTCAGAATTGTGAGATAAATGTCACAATTATTATTATTATTTATTTATTTAGTGGCGGAAACAAGCTTCCATAGTTTTCAGCTTTCCTAGCATATTTAAGGACGGGGCCAAATATTTTGTGGCACGTTGTTTGTGCTTTAAAATAAAGTAATAAAATAAAATAAAATGAAAAAAAGATAATGTGGCTCCATTTAAAAGCTTCCACCACAGACAGGGTTCTTTAAAAAAAAAAAAAAAAACTATTTGTGTGTGTGTGTGTGTATTTGTGGTGGTAATGGTGGGGGGGAGTATTTATTTATTCGTATTTATGAATACGAACCACATACACTAAATGGTTCATTCCCTTGTTCCATTGAGATTAATACAAAATGTTTTATTAAGCTCTAGTTTTTTGCTTTTGAGTGTATATATTTTATTTATGTTCTGAAGTCCCCTGTTACAAATATTCAGTTGTGTTTGTTCTTAGTTTAGTTTTCATGGACTTATAGTTTGTAATTATGAGTTCTCTTATGAGAGGTTCTCTCGTATTGTGTAAGTTGCTTACGCTACAGGTAAAGTCATCTTTTCTCGAGATATGAAGCCAAAAAATTATCCTAATTTTTTCATTTATTGTCAACGCAGTGCAGCAGCTAGCAGGCCTAGAGCAGGCTATCTTGTGTGCTCATTGGCTGCCTTGCGGCAACTGCAGCAGCCTACCACTGAGCCTCGCGCGTGACGTCGCGCCCTCTATGCGTCACAGCCCGCCAAAAGGGGCGTGGTTTAGCATATAAAAGTCAGGCTCGGAGGCTGCTCACTGATTTTCATCTCTTCAGCGAAGCTCTCCGCATCGCTGGACTCTGAGAGAAGCCGCCGCCGTCGAAACCAGCGACCAGCACGCAGAGGAAAGCGCCTGAGGAAGCCGGTCGTTTTGGCCGCCTTCAGCCTTCCGTGCCTGCTACGCCATACGGCGACAAGTATCCTTTTAGTGCTATTGCTTTCTGTGGGTGTTCACCGCCGCGACACTCACTCTCTAAAAGAGTGCGAGGCGTTTTTCTAAAAATGCCTCGCATCTCCTGTGGCTCGTGCAGAGCCCCGCTCAGCGGCGGAGACCGCCATGTGATCTGCGCTCTCTGCCTGGGCCCAGACCACGCAGCCCTCGCCCTGGTTCGGGTGGCTGCGTGCACTGTGAAGCGCTTCCGCTGTCGACCCTGCGGGCTCGACTCAAGGCCTTCAACGTGGAAGCTGTCACTCCGCCCTCTGGACCAGGCAAGAAGAAGCGCCGTTCACAGAGGCAACCGGAGCCTGGGGTCACACTGAAACGCGCGCCGGAATACATCCCGCCAGCCTCTCTCTCCCCTTCTCCGCCCCTCCTGGACGCCCAGCTGCCGGCTTCGGCCCTCACTGCCGCCGCCTCAGGGGACGAAGCTGAATGAATTGACCCAGGTGACAGCTGTTCCATCATGGCATCGGACAGCGAGGAGTGGTCGAGTTCTCATCACTCCGCCTTCTCCTCGATCCAGGGGCCTCATGTATCAATCTTGCGTACGCACAAAAACTTTGCGTACGCCAGCTTTCACGCTCACGGTCGGATGTACTAACAGTGAAATTAACGTGAGAATGTGCGTTCCTCCACGCCAATTTCATGTCTGCCGTACGTACATTTCTCATAGTTTTTGTTCGTCGGCAACTCTTACAGGCAATGAAGTTAAGTTGCAAACATTACACAACGAATTGTTCTACAAGTCTATCGCACTACCACCTGTGGGATGCATTGCTATTAATTTGCAATTTATAAAATAATTTACATATATTGTCACACGAGCCTTATGGGAATATTCTATCAATTATGCAATTAAGTAAGAACATATAAAAGCATATGATATTCCCATATAATGCAGTTGACCAGCCAAACATTAAAACGCAATTTGCAGCGATAGCCGGTTTTCCTAATGTAATCGGAGCGATCGACTGCACACGCATTGCTATAAAGGCGCCATCTGAAGAAGAATTTGCATATGTGAATCGGAAACATTTCCATTCAATAAATGTGCAGATAATATTGGTTACCTTCGTGGCAGTCCTGTAGTAAATCCGAGTCTCCCACAGCAGCGGATACTACTCCAGAGAGTAAAGTGTCACCCATAATTGAGGCAATTCTCTGACCCCTTTACCACTGCTTGTTCTGCCCACACTTTGTCGGTGCGCAGCAGTTCTCCATTTAACGTCCACCTTTATATCAGACCATTTTTTTTAAGGTCATTTACAGTGCGACTTTCAGATTCCACCGCATTGACGGCATCAGCCAAACTCTCTCACTCATATTTTTTCCTTTTGTTATTAATTCCGGAGGACAAAGTTCCAAAATTTTTTTTTCTCGTTTCTACCTCCGATAGTAGCACCTCCGATTTACTTTCTGTAAAGTTTCGCTTCTTGCCGCTTGCTTTAGCCATTTTCTTACTCCTTTCTTTTGCCAAAGTGGACTCATTACCATATTTAAATGTATTTAATTAAGGGAGGAGACTGGGTGGGGCGTTGTGCTCGTGCATGTGCGCTCATTTTTACGTTAATTGGGATGTACAAAGAGAATATGCGTGGGATCCTTCGTACGCAGAGATTCATATATCTGTTTTTTTTTGTGCGTACGCACATTTACAGCTTTGTCCGTACGCAATGTTTTAGTATGAATTCAACGCAAGTCTTTGTACATGAGGCCCCAGGAATCCAGCAGGACTCGGGCTGGCGTGGACGTGGAATTTTTGCGCCTCCTGTCGAAGGCCGTTGACCAACTCGGCCTGGACTGGTCACCGCCGAAGGAGCCGCCGCCCACCGCCTGTTTCCAGATCAGCACCATTTCTGCTGGAGCTTCACGCTGAGCTTGCTAAATCGTGGATTGCACCATTCAGTGGAGGAGGCGGTCGCAGCGCACCTTTGCCCGCCATCTGCGAGATGGCGCTCAAAGTCTGCCCTCCCGTCCAAAGCCTGCAGGACCACCTCAGCTCTTGTCGGCCGCGCGTTTACAGCCGCCGGACAGGCTGCTTCCGCCCTGCACTCGATGGCTGTGCTTCAGATCCTTCAAGCTGATCTCCTCCGCGAATGGGACGAGAAAAGCAAGGACCCAGCCGCCATCACGGATTTGAGGAGCGCGACGGATCTTTCCCTTCGTGCTACGAAATCCGCGGCTCAGGCGATCGGGAGATGCATGGCTTCGCTCACCGTCACACAGAGGCACCTCTGGTTGACGCTTGCTGATATGAGGGAATCCGAGGCGCGCCAGGGCGCTGAGGGCTTACATTACGCGCTCCGCCCCTTTCAGGCGCTCGGAGCAGCTCTTTGTTTCGTTTGGTGGGCGCACCAAGAGTCTCGCCGCCTCGAAACAGAGCCTGTCCAGATGGATAGTGGAAGCTATTGCATCTGCTTATGTGTCTAAAGGTCTGAACGCTACTACTTGAACGCGACCTTAGCCCTCCTGGTTGAGCTGCACTGTACAGTGAATATTTATATAGACCGGCAACGCCACTCTGTATGCCCTATATGTGCTTATGAACATGTGCTGGCCCGCATTGCTGGCCGCCTGATTCCCACTTATGTATGTTCCCCGGGAATCCCTGGGGCTCATGAAGTGGATGCTTGGCGCGCACGGCGTTGACAATGGGTTCCTGTAGCGTAAGTATCTTAAGCAATACGATAGAACCTCTCGTAAGAGAACGTACTCGGTTACATACATAACCTCGGTTCTCTCTAGAAGAGGGAACGAGTATTGCGTAACCTGACCGTGCAGGCGCCACGAGCGATTTTCGGTTCAGTCGATGAAAACCAGTGAGCAGCCTCTGAGCCTGACTTTTATACGCTAAACCATGCCCCTTTTGGCGGGCCCGACGTCACGCGCGAGGCTCAGTGGTAGGCTGCTGCAGTTGCCGCAAGGCAGCCAATGAGCACGCAAGATAGCCTGCTCTAGGTCTGCTGGCTGCTGCACTGCGTTGACAATAAATGGAAAAATTAGGATAATTTTTTGGCTTCATATCTCGAGAAAAGATGACTTTACCCGTAGTGTAAGCAACTTACGCAATACTCGTTCCCTCTTCTAGAGAGAACTGAGGTTACGTATGTAACCGAGTACGTTTCCTGTGTTGTTTTCCCACATCTCCACATTGTTATGTTTACTAATGTCATTAGTTTGTTTTGTTCAGCTGTGTTACATTAATTACCTCGTTTGTCAGCATGGGATAGTTCACCCAAAAATTAAAATTAGCCCATGATTTACTCACCCTGAAGTGTAGGTGTATCATCCTAGGTGTACTGTATATGACATTCTTCTTTCAGACGAATACAATCGGAGTTATATTAAAAAATGTCCTGGCTCTTCCAAGCTTTATAATGGGAGTGAATGGCTGTATGTCTTTGGAAGTCCATCAAAGCGCATCTATTCATGATTAAAGTGCTCCACACGGCTTTTCGGGGGTTAATAAATGCCTTCTGAAGTGAAGCGATGCGTTAGTGTAAGAAAAATATCCATATTTAAAATTTTATCGACTAAAATAACTAGCTTTCGGGAGACGCCAGTACGCACCGATTTACGCCAAAAGAGTAACACTTGAACTTGACGCACAACATAATGACGAACGCGGTTGCCCAGCCTTGTTTATTTGAACCGCGAGAGGCGTCAAAGCTCACGCTACTCCTACATCCATCATACATTGTAAAGTGTTGCACTTTTGGCGTAAGTCGACTTGCGTTCGGCCGTCTGCCGAAAGCTAGTTATTTTAGTCGATAAAGTTTTAAATATGGATAATAAAAAATAAAAAATGTCATAAACACAACTCTGCCTAGCATTTATTTGTGAACCGCTTTCTGTGCATTTGTAAATCGCTGCACACATTTGTTAATCGCTTCTTGTGCACTTGTAAATCCCCTCCCGCATCTGTGGATTTTGAATCACTTCTAGCGTCGATGTACAAACAAATCCACAAATAAGTAGACTCCACCCACCGTTTACTCAAGCCAATCAGATAACAGACATATTGAGCTGACCAATCATTGCACATTCTCGCTACAACCAATCACGTTAGGCTTTACACTCGGGGGAGATCTTGAACTTTGAAATAACTGAAATAACTCTGAAATAACTTTGCTCATTCATCTGCATCAGCTCAAATAGGACGTGAAACGCCCAAAAATAATTAAAAAATTTGTATTTTGTTAGACTATTAGACTGTGTATCGAGCCAAGCCACATTTTTATGAGCCTTTAAAAATGGCAAAGAAACAGCGTTTTACATCTCTGTTATGGAAGGGTCACATTATTCAAGATGGAACAGAAAAGCATCTATAAGTAGCGGACTTATGAATAACTGGATTCAACCTCGTGATAACACGCAAGTTTGAGTAATAGGTGAAATTACTGTCACTCAACAGCCAACAACGTTTCCCACTTCTTCAGTCAAGGAGTTTTAATGACACAAATGATCAGCTCCGTGGATCTGATGATCTATAGAGCATTATAAATAGTATTTTAAATATTAAATACCTGTATTACGATTCCCTTTGTTTGTACAGAAGATATAGGTGGATTCGTTTTAAATGTGTAACCAGTTGTTGCATTCCAAGAGATATACTATCATGCACTTAAAAGTGAAATGCCCTGCAGACAAGCGATGTGCATATTTATTTATCTGTTAAAACACTTTATCACACAAATAATATTTCATATGAATCAGACTTAATAGTTTTTGATGGTAAAAGTTACTTACATCATCCAAAGTAAATGCAAAGATGATTATTTTTCAGCATTGCAAAAATTTATTTGCACCATCCACTCAATACCCCAGTATTTCTGGGGTTTCCAAGCATTTCACAGATTCTATGTACACTAATTATATAAAACAATACTGTCCATACACCATAGTTATAAAAATGAACAACCAATGCATTTCAATGCATTCATTTCTATAAAATAAAATGCATTTATTTCCAGATTCCTTATCCTGTGGCTCTCTCTAGTGGGCAACATTAAAATCACAGCCTTTATCTTTCATTTGAAATGGCTGACAGTTTAGAATTTGCATTTAGCATCATACATTCATTAGAGACCCAATTCAAGTTTGGTGCTTGGACCCTAATAACAAAATATCAATTTTGTCAATATCAATATCAAACTAGGGCTCTAAGACACTGTCTACACTGCAAAAGAAAAAAATGCTTTTCTTACTCAGTATTTTTGTCTTGTTTCCAGTCCAAATATCGAAACATTCTTAAATCAAGATTGCCATAAGATATTATGTCTTGTTTTCTGGGGGAAATCAAAATTAAGTGAGTTTATGCTTGAAACAAGCAAAATTATCTGCCACTTGGTTAAGAGAACTAATCTTAATTAGTTAAGATTAACTTCTTAACACCATTCTTGTCCACGCTCAGATTTTCCCGTGACCCTGGAGGATAGCTTGGGCATTGGGTCTTCGGCAGAATAAATGAATGAATGAATGGGAATTTGGTTTTCCGCTTATATCTCGAGAACGCCCCAGCAAAATTAAAGCAAAATCGGATCGTTTAGCTGTAAAAAATCAAACCATTAATTTGTCAAGATTCCACCAGCTTCACTCACTCCTCCCACTCATTCACTCACTCCTCCCACTCGTTCATTATCACCTGAATACTGATCACCATCACCTGCACCTCATCATTCCACCTCCCTTTATATTCGACTCCCCTTCACACACTCATTGTCTGGTCTCATCTCTACATGACCTGCTACTTACCTGCTACTTACCTGCTACTTACCTGCTACTAAAGCCTGGTTGGTACCACTGCATGGTACGGTACGGTTCGGTACGGCTCACTTGTGGTGCTTTTCCACTGCATGGTACTGTACGATACGGCTCGCTTCGGCTCGCTTTAAATGGTACCAGCTCTGTTGAGGTTCCAAGCGTACCGTACCGATACTAAAATGTGACGTGGAAGCACTGTAGAACACTGATTGGTCAGACAGACAGAATCGTCACTAGCGTCATTGTATTTGCGAGACATCAAACCCGCTAGATTTAAATAGCCAGTAAACAGCCACCGCTGTAGCACCTGTTTTAAAACTACTTGCTTGACTTGCTTGAAGAAAAAAAACTTCCAAAAAAGAAATGGCTGAATCGTGGTCAGTGGACGATAAGCGCAGACGTTCCTCTTGTTGGTTGTCGAGGAGCGGATAAACTATAACGATCATCAGTCATAATCCCACCCACTTTGAAGCGGTACTAACTGCAGTGGAGAGCAACCGAGCTAAAGCGAACCGAGCCGAGCCGTGCCGCGCTGAGTCGTACCACGCAGTGGAAAAGCGAAGTGAGCCGAACCGTTCTGCGCCAAAGCGTGCCGTACCGAACCGAACCGTACCATGCAGTGGAAAAGCGCCAAAAGCTTTTGTGAAAGTCATTATACAAATTTCTTTGTCATTCGGCCAAATAAAATCCAATATACATATGTTTTATGTCATGGTAATTTTTTTGCTGCTTTCAACAAGTCCAAACACATTGCTGTATTCGCCTCGTTTCTGGGTTTCACTCTTGTACCGATCGGTCTCTCTCTGGCCAGAGTGTCAAGCCAAAATCACTAAAATTGGTGTATGTTGAAATGGAAGGCACCAATCTTCTTGGGAGAGCGGGCCAGATGTGTTGATACCCGATTCTCTTGGACCAGACGCTGGGTCACAACTTTGCGGTTTCCAGAGAGCAAGAATACAGAAGTTCAAGAAACCTGTGTTTTCCACCTTAAGGCTTTATCATATATTGCTGTTTTTTTATTTTAATTCACTTTCCTCTCATGTCTGTGTGTACTAATGGGTAATTTCGCTGCTTGTGCTGTGACATAAGGGTGAGCAATGTACAAATTTTTATTACAAATTTTTTCTAGGCCCTGTAGTGGCCTAGATCTAGATCAAAGACAAGGGCCACACAATGGCCAAAGCTGACCCAAGTCTCAGCCAATTTATAACCCACAACACACCCCTGCACTGAGACAGAATAGGTTTTATTCTTGGTACCTATTCTCAGCCTTAAGTAAACCAACACAGTGTCCCACCTGAGCCTTATCTAGCCCAGTCCCAAAACAGAATTGTTATCTTTTATACATTGTATACTTTTTACTACTTTTACTCTCTGGTGGTATATCCATTCTTTGAAGTCACACATTTCTCATTTGAACGCACCTTACCTGAAACATAGCATCAATGAGCATTTGATATCAAAGAAATCAGGACAGAAGTGGTTGAAAGTGAACAAAAGAGACCAGGTTTAAACGGAAATGCATCTACAGTACTTGTGATCAGATCGACTAAAACGCATCTTAATACCAGGTGGAAACAGGGCGCAAACAACAATAGGTTCTTCTTTCAACTTCAACTTTTATTTATTTATATAGCACATTTAATAGCAACGTGGTTGCCCAAAGTGCTTCACAGTTATATTTAAAACATACATATATAAAAACATTTACCAAGCCTAGCAAATGAAGGCATAACTACTGTCATGAATTAGAACAACACAAACAGGTAAAGTTCGCAATGACGTTTATTTTGCACTCAGGAACAGACACGGCAGGTAAGTTGCAGAGTTGGTGGGATAATTGAATGAATGAACGGATGATTTGGGTTTGACAAAGTCTCTTATCTGTTCCAGGAAGATTGATGTGATCAAGGTTGAAGGCAGACAGGTTGAAGACTGGAGATCCGGATGGCAGGACGAGAAGGTCGGTGATGCAGGTAAGTACTCGAAGCAGGTAAGAAGTTGGCGTTTTGGCTTGGTAAGAGTGAGTCAGAAAGTCAATGGTGAATTGACGAGACCTGACAGCTGAGTGAGGGAACTGGGGGTGTTTTTAAGCAGTGAGTGAAGTGACAGAAGATTGGTGACAGGTGAAAGTAACAGGTGCAGGTGATTAGAACTCAGGAGATGCGGAACGAGTGGGCGGAGTGTAGAGGTCTGACGCTGACGCTGGTGTATCCGTGACAGTTAGAGGGTTAGGGTTAGGGTTAGGCCCCTCCACGGCCAGCTCCTGAGGGCGGAAATGACCGACGACGGGGACGACCACGACCTCTTGGTGCCGGACGACTGGGATGAGCAGAGTGAAAGTTCTGTAAGAGTGTAGGGTCTAGTATGTCATCACGGTGAACCCAGCATCTCTCCTCAGGGCCAAAGCCTTCCTAGTCCATGAGATATTCCAGTTGGCCGACCCGTCACCGGGAGTCGAGAATGTCCTGGACACGATAGATGTTCTCGTCTGCAGGGTCCACAGGAGAAGGAGGTATGTCATCAGCGCCAGACCCTGGGGAGGAAGGAGTGAGAGGATCAATGTACGGTTTGAGCAGAGAGACATGGAATGAAGGTGAGATGCGGTAGTGTTGGGGTAGTGATAACCAGTATGTGACTTCGTTGATCTGCCTCTGTATAGCGAACGGACCGATGTACCTGGGACTCAGCTTGCGGCAGGGCTGTCGGAGACGGATGTCCCTGATGGAGAGCCAGACCTTTTGCCCAGGTTGGTATATCGGGGTCGCAGATTTTCTTGCGTCGGCCTGGCTCTTGTGTCTCCGGACAGCCCTTTGAAGATGGACGTGTGCTGAGTCCCAGACCCTCTCGCTCTCCTGGAACCAATGATGGACTGCTGGAACTTCGGATGGCTCACCTGACCAGGGAGACAGGGGCGGCTGGAAGCCGAGTATGCACTGGAAGGGCGTGAGACCCGTGGTGGACTGTTGAAGGGAGTTTTGTGCATATTCGGCCCAGGGTAGATACCTGCTCCAGCAGTCCCGATGATCATGGCAATATGACCGCAGGTATCTCCCAATCTCTTGTATTTTCCACTCAGTCTGGCCGTTGGACTGGGGGTGATACCCGGAGGTTAAACTTACTGAAACTCCCAAAAGGTTGAAGAACGCTTTCCAGACCCTGGATATGAACTGCGGTCCTCGGTCTGAAACAATGTCTTCTGGTATTCCGAAATGGCGAAATATCTGGGTGAATAGAGTTTCAGCAATCCTTCCTGATCCGATCGACGATTCCTTCAATCCTTTCTTCGATTTTCCCCCATCTCAATCCTCGGTAATCCAACCGTCCCATTATCGTCCAACGTGAATCCCAGCACCATGAATCCTTCCCGATCCGATCGACGATTCCTTCTGCAATCCTCCTATCGATCCTTCCTTCGATTTATCCCACCATATATGTGTAACCTGTTTCCCTAACCTAACCACTTCACCAGAAATGGCAATTCTCAAAGTCCAAAACTGATCCCACATCCAGTCTCTAACCCCGATCTCCCCGCCCCCAGTCCACCAGCACCAACCACTACACCACTCAATTACTCCCAGTTTAGGTTTAGGTATACTAAAATAATTAAGCCCCAATCCCCTGTAAGGGGTAGGTTTTAGTGCTTGTGCAGATATAGGGATAGTCTAATTAAGTCACCCTCCTGTGAGGGGTAAGTTTAGGTATACTAAAATCATTAAGCCCCAATCCCCTGTGAGGGGTAGGTTTTAGTGCTTGTGCAGGTTAGGTTTTTGAAAAGCAACGCCTTCCCCCGGACGACCCCTCCTGGTCATCCAGTTAGATAGGAAGGACGCAGAAAGGCACTGGCCGGCGCATGTTTTTGATGAGGCTGCTCCTACCCAAGTCCATCCCCATACAATCCCACTAACCATTATACTCAAGTTTTTCCATGGTTGTTTCACGAATCCCCCAGCCATATCTAAAAAAATCCCAAAACAATCTATCCACTCTCCTCAAGAAACACATCTTCAGTGGTGTACCCCAGGATCACTGGGTGTTTCGGCTCTTTAAACACCAGACACCCTCCTCTGGGGCGGCCTGCCCAAGGGGATCAGTCCTGGGCGTGTGTTTCAGACAACATCTATGAACCTCCCGCTAACTAGGCACTATTCACATCTCACCTAAGAGAACCAAAAACCCGAATAGAAATTCAAAGCTCAACTGCAAAGGCCTCCCCACCATCCCCAACAACCTCAACCAACTATTATACGACCCCTAATGCTAAGCATCGATAGAAGACTGGGAATCCTGTTACGGCCCTTTTAACCCAAGGCCACCCTCTCTGCGTGCTGTCCAAGTGGACCCAGAGAGGTCGGATACTTTACCTCCCAAACCAAGTAGCCCCTTCGTTAACACCGCAAGGTATCCCAGGGTACCCGAAAAGGGCCTGTGTCACGAGCCTATGATTGGCGGGTACAAGTGCCAAAATGGGCAATAACAAGTACCAAGCTTCTACCAGCCATAAACTCTAAGTAAATGCAAGAACCTTAACAGACATCACACCTACCAGTGCAACCGCAAGGGAGCATAACCTTAACGAACTCCTATCTTCAAAAACCCCCTATCCTAATCTACCTACTGTCACATTCCTGGTTAGGGTTAGGTTAGGTTAGGGTTAGGTTAGGGGAAATAAATACCATAAACTGTCCGAAGACAAATTCAGGTTAGGCACGGTCCGTCGTTCTACTGGCCGCTCCCCGAATACAAACACCAAAGTGAACCCAGCAATGTCCTAGAGAGACATGTATAATTATAAAATAATAAAATGGAGGGCTAACTCGCCATGTGCTAAATCCAATAGGGCTATATTGCCGAGGTTTACGCCAGAAAGGGTTAATTTTGCAGAAAAAACGAGGGTAGGTTTTAGTGCAGATGTGTGGAAGGGCACAAACACGATTTTCCAACGTCTGTATGGACATTGGAGAGACACTCAACGTCACAGTGGACGGAGAAAAAATTAATTTGGCTCATCAACATCACGACACTCAATGATGGAGGCCTTCTGAACCAACTCAACGCCTATATGGGCTGAAGAGAAAATTTTCCAGAGCTGTTCAACATCATCCCCACTCAAAATGATGGCAGCTGTACTCATTTTTATGGTATTGTGTCATTCAGGTACTCTCGCGACGCGTTTCGAACTTTCCCAAGGTTCTCATCAGGCGGATTGGAATGACTGCTGTCTCTTACTCACTCTACTGAAATGTGGTAGAGGGCGTGGTCCCCCTGGACTTTATAGTTCAGAGGGCTGGGCCCCTCCCACTACTGCAAGAACACACTGTTCAGCACTGTATGGTGCATCATAAATCGTTTTTTCACTATCAATAAATTTGTATTCAATTTTAAAATTTAATAATTATACATAAACACTCACAAACACCAAAAGGAACACTCAAATGCAGTCTCCAGGGTCCAGAGGCAGAGGCACTGGCTTGGTTAGGGGAAATAAATACCATAAACTGTCCGAAGACAAATTCAGGTTAGGCACGGTCCGTCGTTCTACTGGCCGCTCCCCGAATACAAACACCAAAGTGAACCCAGCAATGTCCTAGAGAGACATGTATAATTATAAAATAATAAAATGGAGGGCTAACTCGCCATGTGCTAAATCCAATAGGGCTATATTGCCGAGGTTTACGCCAGAAAGGGTTAATTTTGCAGAAAAAACGAGGGTAGGTTTTAGTGCAGATGTGTGGAAGGGCACAAACACGATTTTCCAACGTCTGTATGGACATTGGAGAGACACTCAACGTCACAGTGGACGGAGAAAAAATTAATTTGGCTCATCAACATCACGACACTCAATGATGGAGGCCTTCTGAACCAACTCAACGCCTATATGGGCTGAAGAGAAAATTTTCCAGAGCTGTTCAACATCATCCCCACTCAAAATGATGGCAGCTGTACTCATTTTTACGGTATTGTGTCATTCAGGTACTCTCGCGACGCGTTTCGAACTTTCCCAAGGTTCTCATCAGGCGGATTGGAATGACTGCTGTCTCTTACTCACTCTACTGAAATGTGGTAGAGGGCGTGGTCCCCCTGGACTTTATAGTTCAGAGGGCTGGGCCCCTCCCACTACTGCAAGAACACACTGTTCAGCACTGTATGGTGCATCATAAATCGTTTTTTCACTATCAATAAATTTGTATTCAATTTTAAAATTTAATAATTATACATAAACACTCACAAACACCAAAAGGAACACTCAAATGCAGTCTCCAGGGTCCAGAGGCAGAGGCACTGGCTTGGTTAGGGGAAATAAATACCATAAACTGTCCGAAGACAAATTCAGGTTAGGCACGGTCCGTCGTTCTACTGGCCGCTCCCCGAATACAAACACCAAAGTGAACCCAGCAATGTCCTAGAGAGACATGTATAATTATAAAATAATAAAATGGAGGGCTAACTCGCCATGTGCTAAATCCAATAGGGCTATATTGCCGAGGTTTACGCCAGAAAGGGTTAATTTTGCAGAAAAAACGAGGGTAGGTTTTAGTGCAGATGTGTGGAAGGGCACAAACACGATTTTCCAACGTCTGTATGGACATTGGAGAGACACTCAACGTCACAGTGGACGGAGAAAAAATTAATTTGGCTCATCAACATCACGACACTCAATGATGGAGGCCTTCTGAACCAACTCAACGCCTATATGGGCTGAAGAGAAAATTTTCCAGAGCTGTTCAACATCATCCCCACTCAAAATGATGGCAGCTGTACTCATTTTTACGGTATTGTGTCATTCAGGTACTCTCGCGACCCGTTTCGAACTTTCCCAAGGTTCTCATCAGGCGGATTGGAATGACTGCTGTCTCTTACTCACTCTACTGAAATGTGGTAGAGGGCGTGGTCCCCCTGGACTTTATAGTTCAGAGGGCTGGGCCCCTCCCACTACTGCAAGAACACACTGTTCAGCACTGTATGGTGCATCATAAATCGTTTTTTCACTATCAATAAATTTGTATTCAATTTTAAAATTTAATAATTATACATAAACACTCACAAACACCAAAAGGAACACTCAAATGCAGTCTCCAGGGTCCAGAGGCAGAGGCACTGGCTTGGTTAGGGGAAATAAATACCATAAACTGTCCGAAGACAAATTCAGGTTAGGCACGGTCCGTCGTTCTACTGGCCGCTCCCCGAATACAAACACCAAAGTGAACCCAGCAATGTCCTAGAGAGACATGTATAATTATAAAATAATAAAATGGAGGGCTAACTCGCCATGTGCTAAATCCAATAGGGCTATATTGCCGAGGTTTACGCCAGAAAGGGTTAATTTTGCAGAAAAAACGAGGGTAGGTTTTAGTGCAGATGTGTGGAAGGGCACAAACACGATTTTCCAACGTCTGTATGGACATTGGAGAGAGGGTTAGGGTTAGGGTTAGGTTAGGGTTAGGGTTAGGGTTAGGGTTAGGGTTAGGGTTAGGGTTAGGTTAGGGTTAGGGGAAATAAATACCATAAACTGTCCGAAGACAAATTCAGGTTAGGCACGGTCCGTCGTTCTACTGGCCGCTCCCCGAATACAAACACCAAAGTGAACCCAGCAATGTCCTAGAGAGACATGTATAATTATAAAATAATAAAATGGAGGGCTAACTCGCCATGTGCTAAATCCAATAGGGCTATATTGCCGAGGTTTACGCCAGAAAGGGTTAATTTTGCAGAAAAAACGAGGGTAGGTTTTAGTGCAGATGTGTGGAAGGGCACAAACACGATTTTCCAACGTCTGTATGGACATTGGAGAGACACTCAACGTCACAGTGGACGGAGAAAAAATTAATTTGGCTCATCAACATCACGACACTCAATGATGGAGGCCTTCTGAACCAACTCAACGCCTATATGGGCTGAAGAGAAAATTTTCCAGAGCTGTTAGGGTTAGGGTTAGGGTTAGGGTTAGGGTTAGGGTTAGGGTTAGGTTAGGTTAGGGTTAGGGTTAGTTAGGGTTAGGGTTAGGTTAGGGGAAATAAATACCATAAACTGTCCGAAGACAAATTCAGGTTAGGCACGGTCCGTCGTTCTACTGGCCGCTCCCCGAATACAAACACCAAAGTGAACCCAGCAATGTCCTAGAGAGACATGTACAATTATAAAATAATAAAATGGAGGGCTAACTCGCCATGTGCTAAATCCAATAGGGCTATATTGCCGAGGTTTACGCCAGAAAGGGTTAATTTTGCAGAAAAAACGAGGGTAGGTTTTAGTGCAGATGTGTGGAAGGGCACAAACACGATTTTCCAACGTCTGTATGGACATTGGAGAGACACTCAACGTCACAGTGGACGGAGAAAAAATTAATTTGGCTCATCAACATCACGACACTCAATGATGGAGGCCTTCTGAACCAACTCAACGCCTATATGGGCTGAAGAGAAAATTTTCCAGAGCTGTTCAACATCATCCCCACTCAAAATGATGGCAGCTGTACTCATTTTTACGGTATTGTGTCATTCAGGTACTCTCGCGACGCGTTTCGAACTTTCCCAAGGTTCTCATCAGGCGGATTGGAATGACTGCTGTCTCTTACTCACTCTACTGAAATGTGGTAGAGGGCGTGGTCCCCCTGGACTTTATAGTTCAGAGGGCTGGGCCCCTCCCACTACTGCAAGAACACACTGTTCAGCACTGTATGGTGCATCATAAATCGTTTTTTCACTATCAATAAATTTGTATTCAATTTTAAAATTTAATAATTATACATAAACACTCACAAACACCAAAAGGAACACTCAAATGCAGTCTCCAGGGTCCAGAGGCAGAGGCACTGGCTTGGTTAGGGGAAATAAATACCATAAACTGTCCGAAGACAAATTCAGGTTAGGCACGGTCCGTCGTTCTACTGGCCGCTCCCCGAATACAAACACCAAAGTGAACCCAGCAATGTCCTAGAGAGACATGTACAATTATAAAATAATAAAATGGAGGGCTAACTCGCCATGTGCTAAATCCAATAGGGCTATATTGCCGAGGTTTACGCCAGAAAGGGTTAATTTTGCAGAAAAAACGAGGGTAGGTTTTAGTGCAGATGTGTGGAAGGGCACAAACACGATTTTCCAACGTCTGTATGGACATTGGAGAGACACTCAACGTCACAGTGGACGGAGAAAAAATTAATTTGGCTCATCAACATCACGACACTCAATGATGGAGGCCTTCTGAACCAACTCAACGCCTATATGGGCTGAAGAGAAAATTTTCCAGAGCTGTTCAACATCATCCCCACTCAAAATGATGGCAGCTGTACTCATTTTTACGGTATTGTGTCATTCAGGTACTCTCGCGACGCGTTTCGAACTTTCCCAAGGTTCTCATCAGGCGGATTGGAATGACTGCTGTCTCTTACTCACTCTACTGAAATGTGGTAGAGGGCGTGGTCCCCCTGGACTTTATAGTTCAGAGGGCTGGGCCCCTCCCACTACTGCAAGAACACACTGTTCAGCACTGTATGGTGCATCATAAATCGTTTTTTCACTATCAATAAATTTGTATTCAATTTTAAAATTTAATAATTATACATAAACACTCACAAACACCAAAAGGAACACTCAAATGCAGTCTCCAGGGTCCAGAGGCAGAGGCACTGGCTTGGTTAGGGGAAATAAATACCATAAACTGTCCGAAGACAAATTCAGGTTAGGCACGGTCCGTCGTTCTACTGGCCGCTCCCCGAATACAAACACCAAAGTGAACCCAGCAATGTCCTAGAGAGACATGTACAATTATAAAATAATAAAATGGAGGGCTAACTCGCCATGTGCTAAATCCAATAGGGCTATATTGCCGAGGTTTACGCCAGAAAGGGTTAATTTTGCAGAAAAAACGAGGGTAGGTTTTAGTGCAGATGTGTGGAAGGGCACAAACACGATTTTCCAACGTCTGTATGGACATTGGAGAGACACTCAACGTCACAGTGGACGGAGAAAAAATTAATTTGGCTCATCAACATCACGACACTCAATGATGGAGGCCTTCTGAACCAACTCAACGCCTATATGGGCTGAAGAGAAAATTTTCCAGAGCTGTTCAACATCATCCCCACTCAAAATGATGGCAGCTGTACTCATTTTTACGGTATTGTGTCATTCAGGTACTCTCGCGACGCGTTTCGAACTTTCCCAAGGTTCTCATCAGGCGGATTGGAATGACTGCTGTCTCTTACTCACTCTACTGAAATGTGGTAGAGGGCGTGGTCCCCCTGGACTTTATAGTTCAGAGGGCTGGGCCCCTCCCACTACTGCAAGAACACACTGTTCAGCACTGTATGGTGCATCATAAATCGTTTTTTCACTATCAATAAATTTGTATTCAATTTTAAAATTTAATAATTATACATAAACACTCACAAACACCAAAAGGAACACTCAAATGCAGTCTCCAGGGTCCAGAGGCAGAGGCACTGGCTTGGTTAGGGGAAATAAATACCATAAACTGTCCGAAGACAAATTCAGGTTAGGCACGGTCCGTCGTTCTACTGGCCGCTCCCCGAATACAAACACCAAAGTGAACCCAGCAATGTCCTAGAGAGACATGTACAATTATAAAATAATAAAATGGAGGGCTAACTCGCCATGTGCTAAATCCAATAGGGCTATATTGCCGAGGTTTACGCCAGAAAGGGTTAATTTTGCAGAAAAAACGAGGGTAGGTTTTAGTGCAGATGTGTGGAAGGGCACAAACACGATTTTCCAACGTCTGTATGGACATTGGAGAGACACTCAACGTCACAGTGGACGGAGAAAAAATTAATTTGGCTCATCAACATCACGACACTCAATGATGGAGGCCTTCTGAACCAACTCAACGCCTATATGGGCTGAAGAGAAAATTTTCCAGAGCTGTTCAACATCATCCCCACTCAAAATGATGGCAGCTGTACTCATTTTTACGGTATTGTGTCATTCAGGTACTCTCGCGACGCGTTTCGAACTTTCCCAAGGTTCTCATCAGGCGGATTGGAATGACTGCTGTCTCTTACTCACTCTACTGAAATGTGGTAGAGGGCGTGGTCCCCCTGGACTTTATAGTTCAGAGGGCTGGGCCCCTCCCACTACTGCAAGAACACACTGTTCAGCACTGTATGGTGCATCATAAATCGTTTTTTCACTATCAATAAATTTGTATTCAATTTTAAAATTTAATAATTATACATAAACACTCACAAACACCAAAAGGAACACTCAAATGCAGTCTCCAGGGTCCAGAGGCAGAGGCACTGGCTTGGTTAGGGGAAATAAATACCATAAACTGTCCGAAGACAAATTCAGGTTAGGCACGGTCCGTCGTTCTACTGGCCGCTCCCCGAATACAAACACCAAAGTGAACCCAGCAATGTCCTAGAGAGACATGTACAATTATAAAATAATAAAATGGAGGGCTAACTCGCCATGTGCTAAATCCAATAGGGCTATATTGCCGAGGTTTACGCCAGAAAGGGTTAATTTTGCAGAAAAAACGAGGGTAGGTTTTAGTGCAGATGTGTGGAAGGGCACAAACACGATTTTCCAACGTCTGTATGGACATTGGAGAGACACTCAACGTCACAGTGGACGGAGAAAAAATTAATTTGGCTCATCAACATCACGACACTCAATGATGGAGGCCTTCTGAACCAACTCAACGCCTATATGGGCTGAAGAGAAAATTTTCCAGAGCTGTTCAACATCATCCCCACTCAAAATGATGGCAGCTGTACTCATTTTTACGGTATTGTGTCATTCAGGTACTCTCGCGACGCGTTTCGAACTTTCCCAAGGTTCTCATCAGGCGGATTGGAATGACTGCTGTCTCTTACTCACTCTACTGAAATGTGGTAGAGGGCGTGGTCCCCCTGGACTTTATAGTTCAGAGGGCTGGGCCCCTCCCACTACTGCAAGAACACACTGTTCAGCACTGTATGGTGCATCATAAATCGTTTTTTCACTATCAATAAATTTGTATTCAATTTTAAAATTTAATAATTATACATAAACACTCACAAACACCAAAAGGAACACTCAAATGCAGTCTCCAGGGTCCAGAGGCAGAGGCACTGGCTTGGTTAGGGGAAATAAATACCATAAACTGTCCGAAGACAAATTCAGGTTAGGCACGGTCCGTCGTTCTACTGGCCGCTCCCCGAATACAAACACCAAAGTGAACCCAGCAATGTCCTAGAGAGACATGTACAATTATAAAATAATAAAATGGAGGGCTAACTCGCCATGTGCTAAATCCAATAGGGCTATATTGCCGAGGTTTACGCCAGAAAGGGTTAATTTTGCAGAAAAAACGAGGGTAGGTTTTAGTGCAGATGTGTGGAAGGGCACAAACACGATTTTCCAACGTCTGTATGGACATTGGAGAGACACTCAACGTCACAGTGGACGGAGAAAAAATTAATTTGGCTCATCAACATCACGACACTCAATGATGGAGGCCTTCTGAACCAACTCAACGCCTATATGGGCTGAAGAGAAAATTTTCCAGAGCTGTTCAACATCATCCCCACTCAAAATGATGGCAGCTGTACTCATTTTTACGGTATTGTGTCATTCAGGTACTCTCGCGACGCGTTTCGAACTTTCCCAAGGTTCTCATCAGGCGGATTGGAATGACTGCTGTCTCTTACTCACTCTACTGAAATGTGGTAGAGGGCGTGGTCCCCCTGGACTTTATAGTTCAGAGGGCTGGGCCCCTCCCACTACTGCAAGAACACACTGTTCAGCACTGTATGGTGCATCATAAATCGTTTTTTCACTATCAATAAATTTGTATTCAATTTTAAAATTTAATAATTATACATAAACACTCACAAACACCAAAAGGAACACTCAAATGCAGTCTCCAGGGTCCAGAGGCAGAGGCACTGGCTTGGTTAGGGGAAATAAATACCATAAACTGTCCGAAGACAAATTCAGGTTAGGCACGGTCCGTCGTTCTACTGGCCGCTCCCCGAATACAAACACCAAAGTGAACCCAGCAATGTCCTAGAGAGACATGTACAATTATAAAATAATAAAATGGAGGGCTAACTCGCCATGTGCTAAATCCAATAGGGCTATATTGCCGAGGTTTACGCCAGAAAGGGTTAATTTTGCAGAAAAAACGAGGGTAGGTTTTAGTGCAGATGTGTGGAAGGGCACAAACACGATTTTCCAACGTCTGTATGGACATTGGAGAGACACTCAACGTCACAGTGGACGGAGAAAAAATTAATTTGGCTCATCAACATCACGACACTCAATGATGGAGGCCTTCTGAACCAACTCAACGCCTATATGGGCTGAAGAGAAAATTTTCCAGAGCTGTTCAACATCATCCCCACTCAAAATGATGGCAGCTGTACTCATTTTTACGGTATTGTGTCATTCAGGTACTCTCGCGACGCGTTTCGAACTTTCCCAAGGTTCTCATCAGGCGGATTGGAATGACTGCTGTCTCTTACTCACTCTACTGAAATGTGGTAGAGGGCGTGGTCCCCCTGGACTTTATAGTTCAGAGGGCTGGGCCCCTCCCACTACTGCAAGAACACACTGTTCAGCACTGTATGGTGCATCATAAATCGTTTTTTCACTATCAATAAATTTGTATTCAATTTTAAAATTTAATAATTATACATAAACACTCACAAACACCAAAAGGAACACTCAAATGCAGTCTCCAGGGTCCAGAGGCAGAGGCACTGGCTTGGTTAGGGGAAATAAATACCATAAACTGTCCGAAGACAAATTCAGGTTAGGCACGGTCCGTCGTTCTACTGGCCGCTCCCCGAATACAAACACCAAAGTGAACCCAGCAATGTCCTAGAGAGACATGTACAATTATAAAATAATAAAATGGAGGGCTAACTCGCCATGTGCTAAATCCAATAGGGCTATATTGCCGAGGTTTACGCCAGAAAGGGTTAATTTTGCAGAAAAAACGAGGGTAGGTTTTAGTGCAGATGTGTGGAAGGGCACAAACACGATTTTCCAACGTCTGTATGGACATTGGAGAGACACTCAACGTCACAGTGGACGGAGAAAAAATTAATTTGGCTCATCAACATCACGACACTCAATGATGGAGGCCTTCTGAACCAACTCAACGCCTATATGGGCTGAAGAGAAAATTTTCCAGAGCTGTTCAACATCATCCCCACTCAAAATGATGGCAGCTGTACTCATTTTTACGGTATTGTGTCATTCAGGTACTCTCGCGACGCGTTTCGAACTTTCCCAAGGTTCTCATCAGGCGGATTGGAATGACTGCTGTCTCTTACTCACTCTACTGAAATGTGGTAGAGGGCGTGGTCCCCCTGGACTTTATAGTTCAGAGGGCTGGGCCCCTCCCACTACTGCAAGAACACACTGTTCAGCACTGTATGGTGCATCATAAATCGTTTTTTCACTATCAATAAATTTGTATTCAATTTTAAAATTTAATAATTATACATAAACACTCACAAACACCAAAAGGAACACTCAAATGCAGTCTCCAGGGTCCAGAGGCAGAGGCACTGGCTTGGTTAGGGGAAATAAATACCATAAACTGTCCGAAGACAAATTCAGGTTAGGCACGGTCCGTCGTTCTACTGGCCGCTCCCCGAATACAAACACCAAAGTGAACCCAGCAATGTCCTAGAGAGACATGTACAATTATAAAATAATAAAATGGAGGGCTAACTCGCCATGTGCTAAATCCAATAGGGCTATATTGCCGAGGTTTACGCCAGAAAGGGTTAATTTTGCAGAAAAAACGAGGGTAGGTTTTAGTGCAGATGTGTGGAAGGGCACAAACACGATTTTCCAACGTCTGTATGGACATTGGAGAGACACTCAACGTCACAGTGGACGGAGAAAAAATTAATTTGGCTCATCAACATCACGACACTCAATGATGGAGGCCTTCTGAACCAACTCAACGCCTATATGGGCTGAAGAGAAAATTTTCCAGAGCTGTTCAACATCATCCCCACTCAAAATGATGGCAGCTGTACTCATTTTTACGGTATTGTGTCATTCAGGTACTCTCGCGACGCGTTTCGAACTTTCCCAAGGTTCTCATCAGGCGGATTGGAATGACTGCTGTCTCTTACTCACTCTACTGAAATGTGGTAGAGGGCGTGGTCCCCCTGGACTTTATAGTTCAGAGGGCTGGGCCCCTCCCACTACTGCAAGAACACACTGTTCAGCACTGTATGGTGCATCATAAATCGTTTTTTCACTATCAATAAATTTGTATTCAATTTTAAAATTTAATAATTATACATAAACACTCACAAACACCAAAAGGAACACTCAAATGCAGTCTCCAGGGTCCAGAGGCAGAGGCACT
>JAPDVR010000149.1:0-24838 GCA_026230005.1 Gila orcuttii | reverse complement strand
GCAGGAAGTTACTGATCTGGTCATGTGACCTTTCACACTAGTCACATGACATTAATAGATTTTAATCAAGACAATCTATTTTGTCATTTAAAAGTTGAATTTCTTGCCCAAAGTCAATAACAACATTTTTAGAGCTTCCAGAAATAAGAAAAAAGATGCGGTCACAATTGTGACCGGTGGGATTAAACGGGTTAAGTGACGTCTTTCAAAAACATTAATAAACCTCACAGACTCCAAACTTTTGATTAAAAAAAGAAAGTATTATACAGGTCCTTCTCAAAAAATTTGCATATTGTGATAAAGTTCATTATTTTCCATAATGTAATGATAAAAATTAAACTTTCATATATTTTAGATTCATTGCACACCAACTGAAATATTTCAGGTCTTTTATTGTTTTAATACTGATGATTTTGGCAAACAGCTCATGAAAACCCAAAATTCCTGTCTCAAAAAATTAGCATATCATGAAAAGGTTCTCTAAACGAGCTATTAACCTAATCATCTGAATCAACTAACTAACTCTAAACACCTGCAAAAGATTCCTGAGGCTTTTAAAAACTCCCAGCCTGTTTCATTACTCAAAACCGCAATCATGGGTAAGACTGCCGACCTGACTGCTGTCCAGAAGGCCATCATTGACACCCTCAAGCAAGAGGGTAAGACACAGAAAGAAATTTCTGAACAAATAGGCTGTTCCCAGAGTGCTGTATCAAGGCACCTCAGTGGTAAGTCTGTGGGAAGGAAAAAGTGTGGCAAAAAACGCTGCACAACGAGAAGAGGTGACCGGACCCTGAGGAAGATTGTGGTGAAGGATCGATTCCAGACCTTGGGGGACCTGCGGAAGCAGTGGATTGAGTCTGGAGTAGAAACATCCAGAGCCACCGTGCACAGGCGTGTGCAGGAAATGGGCTACAGGTGCCGCATTCCCCAGGTCAAGCCACTTTTGAACCAGAAACAGCGGCAGAAGCGCCTGACCTGGGCTACAGATAAGCAGCACTGGACTGTTGCTCAGTTTTGCATGTCATTCGGAAATCAAGGTGCCAGAGTCTGGAGGAAGACTGGGGAGAAGGAAATGCCAAAATGCCTGAAGTCCAGTGTCAAATTCCCACAGTCAGTGATGGTCTGGGGTGCCATGTCAGCTGCTGGTGTTGGTGCACTGTGTTTTATCAAGGGCAGGGTCAATGCAGCTAGCTATCAGGAGATTTTGGAGCACTTCATGCTTCCATCTGCTGAAAAGCTTTATGGAGATGAAGATTTCATTTTTCAGCACAACCTGGCACCTGCTCACAGTCCCAAAACCACTGGTAAATGGTTTACTGACCATGGTATTACTGTGCTCAATTGGCCTGCCAACTCTCCTGACCTGAACCCCATAGAGAATCTGTGGGATATTGTGAAGAGAAAGTTGAGAGACGCAAGACCCAACACTCTGGATGAGCTTAAGGCCGCTATCGAAGCATCCTGGGCCTCCATAACACCTCAGCAGTGCCACAGGCTGATTGTCTCCATGCCACGCCGCATTGAAGCAGTCATTTCTGCAAAAGGATTCCCGACCAAGTATTGACTATTGAGTGCATAACTGAACATAATTATTTGAAGGTTGACTTTTTTTTTTTTTGTATTAAAAACACTTCTTTTATTGGTCGGATGAAATATGCTAATTTTTTGAGACAGGAATTTTGGGTTTTCATGAGCTGTATGCCAAAATCATCAGTATTAAAACAATAAAAGACCTGAAATATTTCAGTTGGTGTGCAATGAATCTAAAATACATGAAAGTTTATTTTTATCATTACATTATGGAAAATAATGAACTTTATCACAATATGCAAATTTTTTGAGAAGGACCTGTATATACTGTATACATCTTAGGCCCTGTGAGACCTCAAACAGAAGTCATGTTTTTTGCTGTGGCATTTTAAACAAACTTTTTAAAACATGAAGCATAAATCTTGTTTATAATCAATTAGGGAAAGTCATTCAGTCAACCTGACAATATCAATTATTGTTTTTTTGAGCTATTAAAATTGAAATCCCTTAAATTCAGAATTAACATCAAACATCAGGCTCAATGTGTTTATCTGACTGGACATTGTGTGACAAGGCATGAAAAAGCACAAATGTGATGCAGAGAGATAAAGTCTCACCCAATCCGGTGTTGCTCAATAAGCTCGAGCTGCTCAGCGCGGTGGATGACACTCATGATGAGATCCAGCTCGGTTTTCTTAATTGTCTGAGCTTTCCTCTGTCTCTCTGACTGAAATGTATGGATGGACCAACCTGTATGTAACCTGTGTGGAATCCAGTCACATACAAGAGAAAAAAAAAAATCACATCAGAATCAGATCAGTGAGAAATGAATTGTTTTATTAATGCATGTCACATTGAAAAGACTTGTCTATTTCAACACACATTACATTGGGTGGTTCGTCAAATGTCATGCAGAAATGCAATTTGCGAAAACAGAATAAAAAACCACCTTACTTTGCTCTAAGCGTTAGTTGTCTGTCATTGGGACAGACCCACTGCTCATTCTCACTGCCAAACATTGTGTCTGTCATGTTTCACTGTAGAGCTGTAATAGAGCAGAATGACAAGTCTAAAATCATAAAATAATCAGGTATTTTATAGAGTAATAGGTTTGAGAATGTAATTATCAGGATATATAGGTATGAATGATGAATGAAATAGCATTCACCTTCAACGTCACAGCCGTTCATTGGCTTTGATAGGAATTATTATTATTATTTCCTTTATTTTAACCAGGAGAATCACATTGAGATATTACTATCTCTTCTGCCAGAGAGACCTGGTCAAGACGGCAGCACATAAAGTTTCACACACAAGAATCACAAAATGACAATACCACATTTTACACATTTGAGAACTAAATAGATAGAAGCGAATCAAGAAAAACAATTACAAGTGTCCTTTAAAACATTGTGCAAGATAAGATGTATTGTCTGTTTGTTGTGATAGAGCTTGCATTCAATTATGTAAAAGTGGAAGGACACGGCTCAATTATTGGATTATTCGTCTCACAACACCTGCCAAATGAGTTTCAGAGACCAAACACGAAGACATATTGTGCTGTCTGTCTAACAATAAAGTCACTCAAATGGAATAATATTGTACGGGTACTGCATATACATTTAATAAATAATTGATGAATTACATGCAAGTTAAATAGTTGTGTAACGGAAACAATCCCCACAATAAAAATGATATTGAAATTATTTAAATTTCTTATAAATTGACAAAATGTATTATACAAATTATTATTATTAATAAGAGGCCTTAAATCACAGGCAAATGATGGGGATATCATTTACTGTTGACACTGCATTCATAAACTTTCCCTATCACCACTCATGTACTGTAATATGCATAAATTTTAGTTAAAGCATCTACCTAACATTCTCTCATTTCCTTCCTTTCTAACACACACACACACACACACACACACACACACACACACAGAGATACAATCTACCCCTTTATGGTTAACCAGGGTAAGTCTGTTTACTTTTCCATGAGAAAAACTGCACTTTATTTGGCTCTGCTGCACAGGCCTCGGGCACAGATGACAATGACAACAGCTCCAAAAAACTACTTTTGTTACACTAGCACACTTCACAGTATAGCATTTCCTCTCAAACCAACACCTGTAATTCCAGAGAGAAAACCTGAAAGCTGCAAACCCTGGTATTTCCTTGAAGGAGTAGAGATATCAAACGTTCCCTTTTCTTATTACAACCTCCAAGTTACACGTTGTACACACCTCTAACTATTACATTAACTACAGGTCTCTGACTCCAGGCAAAACACCTTTTTTGAAGACGTCAACATTCAGGAATCTATTCAAGTCAAATCCACTTAAATGCTGATAGAAAGCAGGCACAGACAGTCAAGAAAGAGTGTTTACCTTACAAGAGGACAGGCAAAGTGGCGGTACTGCGGGCTTTGTCTCAGCATAAGAAAGCGAGAGTAGAGGAAACAAGGCAGCCGAGGAAGAGGAGGAGGAGGAAACTCCTGATTACACTGATCTCAGATCAGGTTCGCTGGCTCTCTTGCAATGGGTCAGATCACATGACCAAAGCACATTTCATCCAAAACATCCTGCTCCTCCACTGATTACAGTGATTGGATAAAGAAACAAAAGAGTGACGGTGATGAAGCCAAACGGAGACAGGGCACCAAGGTGCTAGAGGCTAAAGGCTTTACTATTGACCTGGCCTTTAAAAATCAGTCAATATAAATCCCAGTAATCTCATTCGCTTGCTCTGCTGTTCTGAGGCACTAAATCGTTTAGAATAGCATAATAAAGGACGACTACGATGTAAAACTTCTTGTGTAAAACAGTGGTCATGCAATTAAGTCACATGGTAGATCAACAGTTACAAAGACCTCATACAAACCTTATGAAAAGTGTCTGATGCCCTCAGCTAGCTAGTAACTATAGAGCTGAGTTAAGGCTGCTCTGACTGTGGCTTTTATACATCTTTACACAGAATTTTGAGCAGGCAGACTAAAGTATGCCTGCTCAGACCCACCTATATAGCCCCAAAGTACAGTATTCAGTTGTAATTGCTGTGTAAACCCATTTATGCTACCTGAGAGCAACATTTTAACTTAGTCTGATGCCAAACTTAAATTGCAAAGGTGGCATTAAAGTACTTCTGAAGTGGCATTTAGGTGTCTTTACACAGACTGTTTAATGCTGCTCAGAGGTGGCATGAATGCATTTACAGTGATTGCAGTGATAAATGATTTTACTAACTATTCTGGGCCGCAAGAATGAAATTACATAGAAACCTTTGAAGGAGTGAGCCAGCTCTCAGATTTCATCAAAAATATCTTAAATTGTGTTCCGAAGATGAACGAAAGTCTTACAGGGTTGGAACAACTTGAGGGTGAGTAATTAACCAACAGAATTTTCATTTTTGGGTGAACTGAGGCTGCTCTGTGCCTGCTCAAAATTATGTGTAAAGACTCAATGCAGCATACAAACCAGACTAAATTATGCATGCTCTGACCCACCTGAGCTGCTTTTAGCAAATTTACACTGCAAAGGTGGCACAGAAGCGCTTCTGAGGAGGCAATTCTTTACTCAGACTCAAAGGTGGCATAAATGCATACACAGCATTTTTAACTGCATATTGTTATACAAGGGGCTTAGGTGGGTCAGAGAGCATACATAATTTAGTCTGGCTTTTATGCTGAAGCTTGAACAGGCACTGAGCAGCCTTAACTCAGCTGCCTTTGTATAACAATATAGAGGTAATGCATTTAGTCCACCTTTGAGTGTGTAAAGACACATAATTGCCACTTCAGGAGAGCTTCTGTGACACCTTTGCACTGTAAATTTGCTATCAGATGCACCATAATCTTAGGTTTTATTAGTTTGTTCTAATTATTTCAGGATTCAGTCAATAAAAAATAAGCTAATAAAACTCTATTTGCACACATAGCCACTCTCGTAAATGTATGAATGTCATTGCCAAATAAAAAAAGTGTAATTTACTTACAAGAAAAATAGCACAAAGATTTTTTTTTTTTTCAAATTAAACACTCTCACAAAAGAAGTTTGCTGGGCTTTAAATGAATTCCTATAAGCTGGGCACATTAAAGTATTGCATTATTTTCTAGTGACCATGTTCACGGTTATTGTGGTGAACTACTAGGCTATAACTTCTTAATTATGATTTCTCTGCTAGCACACGTGTAAACAATAAAATCACCTAGAGAGCAGATGGTTAGAAATGAAGCGTCTCAGAAAAGAAAGTGAAGTTTGGGGAGAAAAAAAAATCTCTAGCATCATTTGTTTGGTCTCACATGGTTTCATATCTTGTTTATCTAATGCAATCAATCCTGAAAATCTTCTTTAAAATCTCTGCAAAACCGTGAATTTGACAATGTCACGTTGATTTTGTTAAAAGCAAATGTTTTATTCCCAAAAAAACAACATGATAACAAACAGATGGTCTAAAACACAAATGCAAGCCTTACCTTTGAGGCGAAGTGTTTTCATTAGAAACAACAGGTAGGCTAGAAGTTACTTGTTATGTTCTTCACAAATTCTGTTCAGCGGTCGGACACAAACCCCCATAGGCAGGGTCCAAGTTGTGCGAAGTCAAAAAGGTAGCAGGTGTCAGAAAATCCAGTGGATAATAGTGTGAAGAGGTGTTTATTGTGCGAGCGCGAGTGCTTTGAGGTTTGTTGGCCGCTGTGAACTAGAGCCACAGAGTTCAGTTTATCTTCAACTCTGTAAAAAATGTGTGAGGGGAAAATCTGAGGTCACACCTTCAGTTACAACCACAGGCACAGCAGATGTTGGAGAGCTGACCACGTGCTCGCTCACGGGCAAACGTGCGCACATATAGGCTACGCGGCGCGTGCGAGTTTCCAAGGGGAAAGAAAGAGGAAGTATGGTGAACTGTTGTCTTTTTATTTCTTTATGTTAAAATTAAACAAAAATCTTTTTGCGGATTGTCCTGCTCAATAAAACCACGGATTACAGCCTACTTCAAAAGTCAAAGTGCGTTTATTGTAATTTTTCTTCCGTTGTAGAACGGGAAACAAAATACACCATGTAGGCCCTAGATTATTAGCTACTAAACACTGTGCCTGTTACAATAAATACAAATACTTAAGCATTAATTTAAATTAACTTTCTAAATCACAATGCAATCAATCCTGGACATTTTTTTCCCTGGGCATCTGTGAATTGCTACTGCCATGAGGCCTGTGTCTCTCCTGGGTATCTTAGCAACAGGAGCTTGTGGGATAAAGCACAGACAACACACATAGGATGAGGAAAAAACAGTTGGGCTATGCTACCAATAAAATGGTTATGTTGAATATAATATAAACAGAGGTGGGCACAAATACATCAAAAACTATTTTGTTACAAAATACAAATACTGGCTCATGAAATGACAATAACAAAATAAAATACAAAATACTGATGTGAAAAATGTATTTAAATAAAATACAAGTAATTAGTATTTTGAAAATACAAAAATACTCCCACAATAATCTAAAGTCTTTTTTTTTTTATTACTGAAAGGTCAATAACACAAATAGTAGCAATAACACAAATATGAGAAATGTGTAAGTTCAAAATGGCGAAGTAGCAAAATAAAAAAGTATGGGCATTTCACTAAATCTCTACAGGGCCTGAAATAGCTCCCTCTGACGTAAATGGCATGTATAGCTAAGTTCACATCAATGGTGTGGTAGGCTGCCCTTAATAGCAAAACGTGTTTGATGTAGGCTACGTAGCCATATTATCACCGTTACTCTACTCGTGCCTTAAAGGACAAGTTCGGTATTTTACACTTAAAGCTCTGTTTTAAGATCGTTTCTGATGAAATAGAACGGTTAAGATTGAAATTTGGACAAATGCTGCTGGCCCGAGAATTTTAGGTTTCTGTGTTAGCACCCCCCCACCTCCACAATGGTTTCATAGGGGCACTGGAAGAATCATTCATAAAACGCATTAAACTTTAGTTTACAAAGACGTGAAACTCACCGAGTGGTCTGGGGTGTTCACTGATATGCTCACACAAAAATCGCTGCAAAAGATGCTTTCCAACAGGTGTTTTACCATTCGTTGTAAAACTGTGGACCTATTTTTCCAAACGCCTCACAACCGGACATTCTTCCGTTGAGAGCTTGAATAATAGACACTCCAGCCCAGTTGGTGGCAATAATGCACCTTTGACAATGTTTGGATAGCGTAGCCTACGATACCGCGACTGGAAGTCTACAGAAAGAATACAAACAACCCCATTTCCGTTTCCGGCGGCGGAGTAATAACGTACCTCACAGAACATCCAATACAAGTCAATGGAGTTGGACAAAAACTACGATAAAACCTGTTGGAAAGCATCTTTTGCAGCGATTTTTGTGTAAAAATAACAGACCGAGAATTTTCGTCACAAAATCAAAATTCCATTTTAATCATAATATGTGTGGGTTTGTTTTACACACGAGACTATAACTGCCCTGACCGCGTATGGCTTTTCCATAGTAGAATCGCGCTGCGTGCGCAATTACTGAAAAACAATAGGATTGATGATTATTTTATACAAAATCAATATCAATATTTCTCATATGTAATACGTTTAACCCCTTAAGTGTCACCGTCCCGCTAGCGGGACGCCTAACTTTAATTCAATATATTACTATTAAATCCTAATTTAATCATGACAAACTATATATCGTTGGAAAGGTCTAAGACTCCTAAATAGATATTTTTGCACTATTTTTTTATTACAAATTATGTAGGAACAGTAATATATGAATTTTTGACAAGAGTGCGCCTCAAAAAATCTACGTCATAACAGGAGTTTCTGACCTTTGTCACAAAAAGTCAACGCACACACTTTTAAAAATTGAAACTTTGGTTTTTAATGCTAAAAGTTCATAATAAAACATAATCTAGTATTTGTCAATAAAAAAAGATGAAATAATATTTGAAAAAGTAAAGTAAAAAGTCCTCTAAAAAATATAATATATATTATATATATACATTTTAATTTTTTATCATTATTATAAATTAGGTCAAAATCATAAATTATAAATTAGGTATCATTTAAAAGCTTACGAACTCAGAATTCATCCTGTGAAAACCGTTTTGAAATTGGAGGTTGCGTTACCATAGAAACGGTATTTTTGTATTAGGCTCCTCCCCTTTTGGGCATCATCTTTCATAATTTTTTATCAAAAACTTTTCTAATCTTGACAAAACACATATTGTCAGAAAGGTCTGAGTCTCAAGGTTCCATTTTTAGTAACAAAAATGATATTTGGATAGAAATTTATTAATTTGTTATGGCAGAATACATACAATTAGATTCAATGGAATTCAATGGCACCCGGTGGCTATTTTTGGTACAACGCCTAAACAAAATCTCATGGGAACTTCAATTTTTGTGATATCAACTTCAAATTTGGAACACAACTTGGTTAGATATTTAGCTTTCATTTTATAGTAATTTTATACTAAAAAATATTTTGTAAAATATTTATTTTATATATAAAAAAATATTGATAAAGTATATTTGATTTACTGTAAATTTTAACTTCCATAACTTTTTCATACTTTAATTTTTTGAAGTGCTTTCACTTCAGTAATAATCTGCTGATTGTTTTCTTTAAAACAAGACCAAACTTAGGTCTGTATTCCAAAGCATTCTTGAATTACAACCATTTAAGTTTGTATAGTGCATTTTAATGTCAATTATCAAAAGGGGGATGACAGCTAAGGGGTTAAAAACGTGTAAAAACTGCAGATGGATGTTATATTGTGAACGCCTGCTTAGCAATGAGATTTCAGTGGAGTTACGACAGACGCGCTGTTTCATAATAGGTAGGGCCTATGATGTCCTTTTATGAATGACAACATAGTGCATTGATCTCATAAGGCACAATTATTTTCTCTATAATGCCGTTCAGTGTGCAATATGTGTGTGTGTAGACTGTATATTTTTCACCAAACACTTTACCTTAATGCCGTTTTTAAGAGTTCAAAACTCATTCACTTCTTAGAGGGAGCCCGGTCTACAGGGTGTCACGTGATTTTCGTGCATTTTCTTAAGTATTTAAGTATTTGAAATACTCTAAATACACTCCCTCAAAATATTTTGTTACAAACTAAATTTAATTTTTTCCACACCTGCAAAATACAAATTACAAAATACACTAAAGTAATTAAATACGTATTTAAAATACATTTAATTGAAATACTGCCCATGTCTGAATATAAAGTATGTTGTATATTTTGAACACAAGTAGGCCTATACATTTTAATATATAAAAGTAAATGAACATACAGTACTGGTTGTCGAAAGGTCTATATCTCAGTCTCTCTCTCACTCATATATGCAATACTGTGCAAAAGTCTTAGGCACGTTCGTATTTTTCACCTAAATTCAAATGGTTTCATGGTAATCCCAGCCAGACTCGATGATGGTGAGATCAGATCTTCGCTTGGATCATACCGGCTGTTGTCAGACTCCTTGTTCTTACAAAAATCTCGCTAGATTATTTACAAGTAATGGCAAAAGGAATGTTCGGAAATGTAAACTGATATTTCCTTCTCACACATTACAGCAAAATATAAATAAGTGGCTTAACCATTATTTGGTAAAAATACTAATGACAAAAAGACTTTTGCACAATACTGTATATATTTCTGTATATAATAAAAAAATATATACTGTTTATTATCGCATCTTAATAAGATATGTCAACATTTAAATCTGCTTTAAACTTTTATTTTTACATCGGAAGATATTTGAGTAAGCTGAAACCCAATACTTGCATTTAAAAGTGTAATTAGAACATTTCTCCCAAAAAAAAATCCTGTCATCACTGGCGCGCAATGAATTATGGGGGAAGGCAAGGCCACGAAGGATCCATCTGTTGTATCCTTTACTGCACAGGAAATGAAGGACAATGAATTGGGACAGCCTTCGTCGTGCCACTGTGATGCAATCGGCCTTCGAAGGATGCAGCCTCTGAATTGGGATGCAGCTACAATATGCAGTAGAGTTCAATGAAGGGACAAGGTGAAGAAAAAAATTAGATGGGAGGAAAAATTACTGTACGTGGCAATGCTTTTGCGTTCTCTGCATTCCCCCAATAAACTTTGCACGCCCTCGCAAAACCTTTGTCTTCTGCACAGATAATCAATAATCCGTTTTATTAATGAATGATTTTTAAAACTCAAACGTGTGTTGTTGGATATTCAACTGTAATAAAGGAGAAAATAAAATGCTTAAATAAGTCTCTCGTTACTTAGGTAAACCGGCTGCGGCAGCCATCAAATCCGTTATTGACAGAAAACACAATTATACGCCCATGGCCTTCAACAGAACTGAGTGCATCTGTCATGCCCTCCACACAAAACCAACCACTTCAGTTTATAACATGCTTCTAGCAAACCGAGAATCCCTTGCTTTTTATTTTCCACTAATGGATGTTACATAATTACATTATTACCCGTAATCTGTAAGATTGAAGTCAAATAACAACATTAGATTAGAGGTATCACAAAGCAAGAAAAAAAACCCTTGAACCATGAAATTGGTCTTTAATAGGACAAAACACCAAAAACAAGATCTCAGATTTTATTCAGCAAAGCATGTGCCTACAATATCTTACAAACAGAACAAAAACAGAGGGATTGTCCTCGTACAAACAGGTCAGCAGGTAGAACATTTACAATCATGCATCATGACGAGACGAGGGGCTCGCGACGCCTCTCGCCAACACGAGGGAACTGGCAAAGTGTGCGACGCGAGTTCAGACAAGGAGAGGACCTTCTACCACTTACAACTACAATTCACTCAAAGGAAGGACGAGGGTAAAGATCAATATGATCTGAGCATCAGGCAGCATCCGTGGAATTCGTTGTCCTTTTCCATTGTCCTCCAGCAGCACTGAAAGGCCAACTCTAATGATCGCAGAAATGATGCATTAGCTGCATTCAGCCATCAGAAAGGTTTGAACTGATTTTGCAATTACACAAAAAATGAAACTAGACATGAGAAAATGTCTCCATGGCTGAAGAAAAAAAGATTTCAAAGCTGGTTTATATGGAAGCTCATTTTCACCACATAATAATAAGAAAAAATAAAATACTTTTTTTTAACGCATAATTGTGAGTTGAGGACGTGAAGGATACACTTGATGCATCCTTCAAAATAAGCCAAATGAAGGACATCAAACGAAGGCTGACTTCCAAGAATCCGTGAAAATCGAGAAGGCCTTCGATGGAGTTTAATGACGTGACAGCCGAGATATGCAGCCTTACTTTCACTCAGCCTTCCGATTGAGGAGCGTCCTACAATTTGAAATCATGAGATATAAACTCGAAATGGCGAGAAAAAAAGTCAGAATTACGAGATGCAAACTAGTTATTACGAGTTTATAATTTGCAATTGCAAGATATAAACTCGCAACTGAAAGAAAGTCAGAATTGCGATATTTAAATCCACAATTGTGAGAAAAAGTCTTGAGACTATCTTGATATGAGATTTAAACGAGATATAAAAAGTCAGCATCACGCAATTGAATCGGAATTAGAGTTTATACCTTAAAATTTCGAGATATAAACTAGCAGTTTAGAAAAAAAAGCCAGAATTGAGAGATGCAAACTTACAATTGTGAGGGGGAAAAAAATTCTAAATTGTGAGGTAAACTCGCAAATGTGAGGGAAAAAAAAGTCAGCATCTCGCAACTGAATTGCAATTACGAGTTTATAACTGGGAATTGCACAATATACTAACAATTAAGAAAAGGTTGAAAAAATTGTGAGATGCAAACTAATAATTACGAGTTTATAACTTGCAAACTGGTAGGAAAAAGTCAGAATTGTGAGATGCAAACTATAATTAGGAGTTTATAACTTGCAAACTGAGAAAAAGTCAGAAGTGTGAGATATAAACTTGCAAATGTGAGAAAACGTCAGAATTGCGAGATGCAAATTAGTAATTACGAGTTTATAATTCTCGTGTGTCATCAACAGAAAAAGCACAACTGAATCCCACTCTTTCACAGCCATTACTGCAGTTTTGACTCGGACATGAAATGGGGAGGAAGTCAGTGAGAGCAGATTTATTTATTTCAACTCAAAATGTATACAGCAGGTTAAACTGAAGGTGGAAAACTATTAAACAGAAGACAGTGATGAACATGACTAACTCAGTGCAAAGGCACATTAGTGTTTGGATGCCTGTTTATTATGGGCAGTAATATTGGGAGAAAGAAGGTGAGTGCTGATGAACCGTGACTGATGCAGTAACTAAGCAAGGCATGATGGGAAAATGGGTTCGTCGATAAAGAGCATTGAATCATACAAAGATGCAATGCTAAACCAAACAGGAGCGTGAACTACACAGAATGGTGTGATATGATCACACATGCATGATATGAGTTTCATTGGGTGGAAATGAAAACCTAAATGACAGTAAGAATAAGGAAACGGTAGGTTTGGAAGGCAAAGATTAAAACAAAACAAAGTATTATTCTAGGCATTAAACGTAACAATAAAATGGCAGGAAACAATGGATGGTTGAGAAAGAATGATTACAAAAAATAAGATATCTACAATAACGATTTACATTTTTTTGAACTTCACTGTTAAATGTACAAGAGATTGCTGCTGCATCACTGCTGTTAATTAGATGATTTTACAAATACATTCATTTGAAATGTCCAGAAACAGATGTGGACCTAAATGAGACATGAATCGTAGCTTTAATTCAGATTTAAACACACAAATCCATCGCCCCATGAATAGGCTTTTTATTTCGACTCTCGAACACGGTAACATTCTGAGAAAGATGATGTTTTGTCATGTTTTATACCCATCTATTTGCATTTAAGAGGAATTTAATCGAGCACTGCGTCCACATCCACTCAGGCATCTCTTTTAGACACGTTCGCAGTAAAACCAGCGTGGGGGTTCGGATGATAAAAGAAGCATGTCATACAAATGTTAGCTGTCATCACTAGAGGAACTCGTTTCAAAGATCATGACCAGAAGCCTGATCATGGTACATGGCAGAGATCCACGCATCTGCCCGTCCTCAAAGAGGAATCAGAAGAAACGCCACTGCAGAATCGCCAATGGACACATGAAAGGGTCGGTTAAGACAAAGACACAAGAGGAATGACAAGGCAAAGGTCACCTCCAGAGAAATCAAATGTCACAGGAAGTAGGATACACATTTGTGATCTGATCAAGAACACAAAGAGCAAGCATGAAAATGGATCAAATTTAATGGAGGCGATATTCCTCATCTCTAGTCAAACACTTTCCTCTGTTGGTACTGGATATACTGAACATTTACAGGATGGCACAGGGTGCAGGGGAAGCTCAGGCAGACAGCTTCTGTACTGAATTTAAGAGTCCTAGAATTATTTACACAGTAGATACAGGCACTTAAAAGTCTTTGGTTGGAGTGACCCAACATTGCAGAAAAATGCATTCACAGAGCTTTTTTTTTTTTGCACCCTTCTCCTGGGTTCAGTAGGCAACATGTAGTTTTCTCACTTCCCTTTCCGATATGCTTAGGTTCAGATGTTCACCTTCAACCCCGTTTATCCCGCCGACAAGGCCACCTGTGAGAAAAACAGGCACTTTTAGTATTCAGCTAGAGCATGTTTGTTGTGAGCTGGATGATGAGATTCATGTAACAAGAACAGCAACTACAGGCTCAGTTACAATTTAACAAGCAGACTCATCACACAGATCATCTTATACACCAGGTCGTACCTTTTCTGGACAAAAATCTGGGTTGTTCTGTCGAACTTTGCCAGGCCTGCCCTTGATAACTGCATAGCAGAACATTGTGATGACCATCACAAACAGAAAGTAGCTGGTGTGCATGAGGTGCAGGTTAATGAGAGAGCGATCGTCCTATCGGGAAAGAGAACGTAATTTGCATCTGTAAATACACGCTTTCACAGACTTTTATATAAACTAACAGTTTAGTTCATATTCTGTATAATAATTCAAAGTGATAAAAAGTAAATATCTGTGGCCATCACTTTGAATTACAAAATCTTACAGATTCTTTTTTTTTTATTATTGGCATCAGTCTGATTAGGGTGATACTGTAAAATATCACAGATGATGTTGTATGTTACAGGGACTGATAAATGCAAATCCCACTTTTCTGATTAAATAAAATAAAATTTAATGCTTAGGTTTTATATGTATTATGGTGTGTTATTTGTGACAGTTTTTCTAAAATTAGATCCTCTTTCTAAAAATTAAAATTGCAATACATCATATCAAAACCTTTGTATTGTGACGCGTATCATATCTCCAGATTCTTGGCGAAACACAGCCCTAGTAAATAATAGATTCACTGTGCAGGATAGACAGATTTTTTGATTATAACAAAAGAGTTTTCACTTGTGCTGCTGCTAAACTGAAGTGATATCAGCCTCACTGATTATAAAAGGAGCTTTCTGTATATAGCCCATTCATAATTTGACAGTACACGCTACAAATTGTGACAACTGTATTAAAATGCAGGACTCAATCTGAAATTGTGATGTTTGACATTGTAATAACCATAGCAACAAACAGGACAAAAATGCATCTCTTTTAGACACGTTCGCAGTAAAACCAGCGTGGGGGTTCGGATGATACAAACACGTTCGGGGGTTTCAAAACAGATCTGTGCATTAAGTGTTGCAGTGTGAATACAACAGACCTGCCATTTATTCTGTTAACTGTAATGTGTTTCTCATTTTATAACAAACTTTTCATTAGGGATGTGCGCATTGACTAATTTGGCAGTTGTTTAAACAGATTTTTTATAACTGACAAGTCTAAAAGTCAGAAACCCTCTAAAAGACTTGTGTGTGTATGCATTTGAGCACTTCAATGAATCAGACAATCAAATCCCATAATAAATGCCGCTAATTGTCGCACACTTGGCAAATAAAGCTCATTCTGATTCTGAAGCTCAGTTATTTTTCTGGAGTTGAAGTGAATAGCTTCGGCAATCACACCTACGTGCATGAATATGGTGATGCATGGCTCTAGTGGAATTAAGCCAGTTTGAAATGGCACAGTTTTACATCTAATTCAAAATACTCCCGCACCTTTGTCTTTTGAGCATAATCCCTTATTGAGCATAATATTCTAATATATATTAGTACTGTACTTTCACAAAGCACTTATTCACACAATGTTCCCATCAAACACTCACATCTGGAACGATGACAGTGAGCTTGGGATTCAGTGTGTGATACACCTTCCCAATGGCACCTTTGTAACACCAGAATGGGTTGTACTCCTGTGTGTATTTTGTGTCGGAGTCTCGTGCTGTGGTGAAAATCTTGTACCAGGATGTGGCATTGCTGTAGGTCTCTGGGACACAGTGAGGCGGCTGCCTGCAGAGGATTTGCAAAACAAGGCATGAATTACTCATCCTAGATGAAGGAATCTCAAGTCAGTTTTCTTAAAAAACAAGCTTCAGTTATGTAACACTAATTTGAACTATGCTGCCCCTCTGTGTATGTTCTTTATGTTTTGCTTTGGCAGTCTGGGTCAGTTAAACACTTATTTCTGAGTTGTTAGTTACTCAACACACAAACAAATTTACAGAGAAAATCCACAGTTGAAAGCCTACAGCAATATTTGAGAGCACATCTTAAAGATACAAAACACATAGTATGAGAGAGTGGGGTAAGATGTGTCAGTGGGTAAGTTGTACCACCCCATTATCTAACAAACCTTGCATATATATGTTTGAATTTAGAAAGAGCCCATAATACCAGGGTCATTATATTAACTAAAACAATTAAAAAAACATTTTCTGTCTATCTATCTGTCTGTATCTTTGGGTAGACAGCGAATCAAATCGGTTAACAATTCATAGGTTTTCGATACAATTTTTGCATATTCAGAACGATACAATTCGAGAGGATTCACAATGAAATTCGATTAAAGATTTGATTCTGCATTTTTAAGTGCATTCACAGGATTTATTTACATGCTTTCCCTAATGTGTCTGAGGGTATGTTTACACAACAGCGATGTTCTAAAAACTTAAAAGTTTTTATAAAATAAAATATATAGAATTAGAAAAGGTTGTAAACGGTTTCATTACATTCAAATTTTGTGAATTTTTCACTTCTATATTTTCAGTTGATAACAGTCATCCTGATATACAGTAAATTGTGCAAGTAAAAAGTTGCACAACTTACCCCACATTTCCCCTACATGACTGACCTGTAGTGTGATTTGGCACATACACTTTCTATAGACACTTACACTGTGACTGGGAAGACATTACTAGCTGCTGTGATAGTCATACAGGTGCTGAAGACCATCTGCTCACAGCGACCATGCAGAACACACTCATCTGAGTTCCAGGCTGCCGGCAGAGTGAAAGTGATGTTCATCTCTTCATGGGCCTCTCTGCCTTTAATGACACAAACACACCCACACACACACACAGAGTCAGCATGTTCTGTAAAACAAAGGGAGCTTAGATGTGCCTGCAAGTGATATCTAGAAGGTATTCAGTTCCGGACTCTCTAACACGGTTATCCCTTTGTGCACAATGGACCATTGTTTTAACTGGACTATGTTCAGTCACAACACCAGGGGAAAAAATAAACACGGAGCAATGACTCTCCACCCTGATCTATTTGAATAAAATAGATAGTAACAGAGGCTGGATTCTGTTGTAAATTTCTAAACGTACTCAATGTAATTTTCACTCCAAATACCACAATGACCTCGAAACTTTTGAGGTCAGCAAGATTGTTTTGAAAGAATTGAATACTTCTATTCAGCAAAGATGCATTAAATTAATCAAAAGAGACAGTAAAAACATTCATAATGTTACAAAAGATATTTTAAAGAAAAAGATTCTGTTTCACAAAGAATCCAAAAAAAAAACAAAAAACGTATTAGTATTTCCACAAAAATACTAAGCAGCACAACTGATTTCAACATTGACAATCTTAAGAAATGTTTGTTGAGCACCAAATAGGCTAAGTATATTATAATTGTTTTACTGTATTTTGGCTCTATGTTGAGCATAAGAACCTTCTTTCAAAACAATTAAAAAAAAATCTTACAGACCCCAAAGTTTTGAATGGCAATATATGTAAAATAGTACACCAAAGATGCCCAGATGGTATATTATTTTGAGTTTCAGCGTTTCCATCAGTGAAAGGTTTTTCAGCTAATACTGCCCACAACCCAGTGTACAACAGAAGAAAATTGCACTGGTTCTCATATGTGTTTCTCTTATAGAGGGAGCAGGGAAAATATTTATAATAAATAAGCAAGATAAGCCACAAAGAAGGCGCCATGGCTGTTTTCAAACACATGAATCTAAAAGTTATGTAATAATAAATGTAACTAGGTAGATACTAGCATTCAAATGTAGAAAACAGTACACATCAACATGTTCTCTGGGTCAAAACACATAAGGAAGAGATGGGTCCCTCTTATAATTTTCTCATTGTTAAATGCATACTTTGCATAGCCTGACATTTTTTCTTTAAGACGCACTTACACATCCAGACCAGTTTGTTTTTAAGCATTATTTTAACTAAAGAAGCAAAATATATTATTGTCAAATGTCCTCTATGATTCGAGCATGTTATTAAAATAAGCTTGTTTCAATGGTCTTTCTTTCCCCACTAAAGGAGATAAAAGCTATATTTGCACGCCTAGAAAATCGATGTACTGACTCAAACATACAGTACAGTAATTTCCTATCCTATCAAGGAAGTGCAAACTGAGTGCAGAGTAGAAATATGCAAGTTGTGAAAAACTATAAAAAAAAACAGCTGATAAAATCAATCAATGATCACACGGAGGTATGTTATCAGATGGCACATGTCCAGGTTAAATCCAAAACTGAGACATACCAGCAAGGCCAACTTGGTGCCCAAGCGCACTGGCATAAAGGTGGGTAATATTGCGCGAGTAGCCACCGAATGGCCTCAGTGGATCCAGGGTCAATGTGATGGCCACTGAGATGTTGATCAGACCGGGGTCCTCCAGCAGGGCTGGCGACTGCGTGCTGGATCGCGCCTGGCTACTGGTCACCGTGCTCTCTGGTGTGATGGACTCATTCAAGCTGTGCTTCAGGGTCTCGTTTTCTGAGATGCAAAAGTCAAGCTCGTTGAATCGGAGAAGGAAGGTGTTCCAATCCTGGGGAGAAAAAGAAATTAGACAAGAGTCACAAAAAAGTAAATTCAAAGTAAAGATTATCGCCAGCATTTCCTAAACAATATTTATGCAGTTTCATACCTGTATGTCTATTACAGTGTTGTTTTATTAACTAAAACTATTCAAAATTAAAGCTGGCATAAAAATAAAAAAAGTAAAAAAAAAAGGTATTCGATGAAAAACATTATTTGGCATCTAAATGATATAGCTCTAAGTTGAAGTAAAAACAAATTCTAAAATTAAAACTGAATTTAAAACAAATTAAAGCTTTATATAAATATATTTTTAAAACTATTTAAAAAGCTAAACAGCTAAATTGCATACCTAAAACAAACCACAACTAAAATGAAAACAGAAAATCTAAAAAGCTAATTCAAAATACACATATACACACATATATTATATTATATACAATTATATAAATAGTATATAAATAATACTAAAATAACACTGGTCTACTAATCATTAACTATTTTGTTCCTAAGTATTTTCAATGGGTTATGTCTCACACAATTGAGGCAAACCAACTTATTTTCTACCTCGGTCATTTCAGGTGATTTGATCTCCTTGATCTTAAAGAAGTATCCTATAGTGAGGAAAGCAATAGCCACAGCACTGACGCTGACCATAAAAATCACCAGCGGTGGACGGTTACTTATGTAGGTCTTCAGATTCTCCAGTGGATTCAACAACAACACCTGCAACAAGAAAAAAGTCCCACAAGCTTAGGGAAACTCTGACCTACATCAACACTGGCATTGAATCTAGAGTCTATAACATGGCAAAGAATTCAAATTCATTTTTGTAAGAACTGGTTTGTGTTCTCAATCCTACCTGAAAGGGCAAAAAGTCAATATTTGTCTCCAGCTCATTTATTTGTTTTCTCCACTTGACCAAAATGAACTGGAGTTTCACAACTTGCTTTACAGTCATTTAGACACATGTGCATTCCTAAACACCAGTCAATGGCAGATATTGGTTCAAAGTCTTGCATTATTAATATCAAAGAGGGTTAATGGTTACAAAATCAAATATTATTGCAGCTTAAGAATGATTAGAGGAGTAAAGCTCTGTAGATTAAATTGTGCGGAAAACAAACAAGAGATGCTGTCAAATGGTTTTAGAAAGTAGAAACTCCACACCCCACATACTAACAAACACAAACAAACAACGGCTGAATGAGCTGACAAAAATAATAAAGGGACAATACTCTCAGTGGATACTCTTAGCACTTCTGTGCGGCTTAAAGCGTTTACAAAACCTGTTTTACAACCAATCAAATTAAACCCTGTAAATGAAGACATTGAGCCACTATCAAGAAACTTTAAATTGTAGAAGCAAAACCGTAATATGCATTAGAAGCTAATGCTGGTTTGTGTATGATATGTGACATGTTATCTTGAGGTGAAGCATATGTTTCCACCCTTGTATTTTGAATATGAAAATAAACTCACCAACATCCTATAATTTTTTCTTTTAAATATCAGACTGAATTATTTTTGTGATGTTCAGCTAGGTTAAATGGTTGTTGAACATGCATTCATCACATAATCATCAATATTTAATTCAGTGAGTTAAGTGTGAATGTGTGATGAAAATCTTTGGAAAAAATAAATACATTTTTTAAATCCATTTTAAGAAAATATGTCAATAATGATCAATAATGGCATAAATAAGAAATCACAACTGATATTACTTCAAATTTATCTATCATACCGCACAGTAAAAATCAAGGCACATGTTATCTAATCTAAAAGGTCATCTGTTATCTAATCTAAAAGGTCATCTGAGTATTCAATGCATTGAGAGCAGGGTTCCTCAAATCCAGTCCTGCAGTTTATTTTATTTATTTTAATTTCGTTTCATCCCTAGTTCCAACCCTAATAAAACACACCTGAACAAGCAAGTCAAGGTCTTGAGAGTTCCTACAAAATTGCAGGCAAGTGAGTTCAATCACGGTTTGAGCTAAACTCTGCAGGACAGTGGCCCTCCATTTGAGGAGCCCTGATGTAGAATGTTAGCATTCTGTCCTGTGCAGTTTATACACTAAAAGGCCAATTCACACTGATCAAGACGGACAATTACAGTATGCTACTTATCAGACATTCCACGACCCAACGAACGGAAGCCAACTGAACATGTTTAATCAGAGAAAACAAGTGGCGACCAACGGCAACAGACCCCGACAGGTGTAACACGCATGACGCTCAGCCTGTGACCTGGAAACCGACCAAAGAAAGCCATCTTGAAGAACATCTCAATTCTCTAATTGCTCCACGAGGAGGCGAGGAACGAGGAGTGAGGAAGCTTCCAGAGGAGTTATGAGCGAAGATACAAAGGTGTATTCTATGCGGAAGTCTTTCTTGAGAAACCTGACGCACGTATAAATTCTCCTCCCCTTTCACATCTGTCACAATTATTTTAATTTAAGCTTTTCCTTTGCCGTTTAAATAAACCATACATCTTAAATATTTCAACAGGGCATCTTGCGTTGTTATTATTATTTATTAATAATTTCTTAAATTAACCAAACCTTAACAACATACGGGCAAACCCTTGAGCGCAGCTGATGACGCTGTGAAGTGACGCTCGAGTGATCAAGAATAGTCCATACAAATAAGCTTTCCTTCGATTCCTCTGTTCTCATTTTCTTTCCTTGCAGCCTTCCCTCACATCCTACGGGGGTTGGAGCTGAGACGCGAGGAAAGGAAACGAGGATGCACAAATTAGAAATGAAAAGCACCCACTGATCCGATAAAACCGTTGGTCGGCAAATGTCAGTGCAGTGTGATTTGGCCTATAGAATTTGCTTTTGCAGCGGTTGGTTCTGAAAGTATTTTTTCCCATAAGGACTTTTAAAAAGTCTTAATTTAATAGTTATAAGCCTTTTCTATGACGTGCTTGACGCAATTCTCTGATTGTTGGAGATTTCACTACAAAATGTAATGTCATTATTCACTATAGATTCTACGGTTTAACATTTAAAATTAAAAAATTAAACATTTAAAAAAAAAACAGGTTGAAATAATTCAGGCTGTCATGACGTCTTCAACAGAAGCATTTAATGTTGATTAACTGACTCCTAACGGTAGCTAACATTAACGTTCGCTGAGCAACAGTTATCAATACCGTAACCAGCTGTCAACAATCGTACTACTTGCTAGGGGTGGGCGGATCGATCCTGAAGTATCGATACTTTCAAATCTGACGTGGTATCGAAAAGGATCGATCCTCACATAAAAATAACGATCCAAATGTGTGGTTTCTTTTACCAGTAAATTTTAGTTAAATTAGCACACAATTCAGTGCGTATAATAAGCTTCTAAGTGGAAATATAAGCGAATGTTAGCGAATAATTGTGTGTGATAGAACTATTTCTCCTAGTCATCTGGATACAAGACGAAACCAATCAATCACAGAGAGCGTTCGATGCTGGTGCTTCGTTGAGCTCACAGTGCGGACAGAGAAACAATCGGGAGTTATTTCACAATAAACTAACTAAAAGTGTACATACCGGTTCAAAATGTTGATGTCAGTAAGCTTTTTTTAATGAAATGTATATTTTTATTCAACAAGGACCGATGCATTAAATTGATCAAAAGTGACAGTCAAGGGTTTTACACACAAAAAAATCTATTTCATATAAATGCTGTTCTTTCAACTTTGTTCATCAAATAATCCTGCATAAAATGGTATCATGGTTTCCACAAAAATATGAAACGGTTTTCAACATTGATAATAATAAGAAATGTTTTTTGAGCAGCAAATCAGTTCTCATCATGAAGGATCACGAACACTGGAGTAATGATGCTGAAAATTCGGCTTTGATCACAGGAATAAATTACAGTTTACTATGACATAGAAAACAGATAGCCTATGTTAAATTGTAATAATATTACAGTTTTGACTGTATTTTTGATCAAATACATGCAGAAGAGAATAAAAATCTTACAGACCCCAAACTTTTGAAAGGTAGGATAGTGTGCAATAGGTGCATTTACTATATTTAGGGTAGTTTGTGACTAATTACAGGCGAGTTAAGAGCACAAATCACAAAACATTCAGTGGTCATGATAACGTATTTAGATTTAGGCCTAGTTTATTAAAGGTGCTCCAAGCGATGTTGGGTGACGTCACTTCTTGTTGACGTTCGAAGTATTGTCAAACAAAACGGAGGCTAGCTAGACCCTCCCTCCTCCTCATCATCTGCCCCCCAAACCCCACCCCCAAATCCTTCTTGTCGGTTATTGGCTGGAACAGTTTGTTATGTTTCGTGTGCGGGTTAGCCCAGTTTGTTTTTGTTGCTGTTTTTGGAGCCTGGGGTGTCTGCAGAGATGTTTGCTGTATGTGACAAAAAATCTTTTGGCCTAAAAAACGTGTGACATCGCTTAGAGCACCTTTAATGATGCATTCACCTCATAAATCATGACACACTGCTCTAGCACAGGAAAGTGCATGTAAGTTCAAGTGCATGCTTTTAAAATTAAAAAAGTATTGGTATCAGCTATATTGGCCCTGTATTTACTTGGTATCGGATCCGCCCACCCCTACTACTTGCGACGCTATGTTGTGTGTGTGTGTATATGTATATATATATATATCAGAGTTTCCGCTAGAAAAAAATGGTTTACGGACATTTTTATGATATGCCGGTCAAATATCGCCTCTTAATTAGTCAAGTTTAGGAAAACTGGAGGCAGTCTATGTAACTTAAAAAATGACATAATCAGGCCGTATAGAATGCAACATGTTATTATTAGCTTAACTTTCAAATAGACGGAAAAAAACATGAACGTCCGATTGGTGTCAATCAACGCCAATTGTTTTGTTTTTTAATGCGGTTTCACACACATTCACTTTTTGAAACATTGAAGCACGGATGTACCTAATACAAATAAATAAAATCAGATCATTCATTTAGTTATTAAATAAGAGATCTAGCGCTAAAATCTGTTGATTTTGAAATCAAGCTGAGCGCTCGTGTCCACTGCTATCAGTTGCATGGACGACGCGCTGCGCGAGTTGCGCAATCTTCACTCGGACGCGCGTTTCAATCTATCGCCGTTGCGGAGACTCTGTTCATTCCGGTGAAATCACAGAATAAAATGCAAGTCCCTGCTTGATATAGACTAACCACTGATGAACATAGGCTATTCAGTTTTGATGAGAGAAAAAAAAAATGTACCAGTGCGCGGATTAGAACCACTAGGCTATAATGAGATGTTCCTGATTCACCATCGCCTGGCCTCTGAAAAAAGCTTTTAAGGCCAGTCTGCCTGGGCCTGGACATATTTGAAACGTCTCACTCAATCGTTCGTTGTTTAGGTCTATATTACAGCCGTTTTAGGCGTGCGCTTTATTTGAAATGCAGCATGCGATGTTGTTTCATATAACTTTCAAACGGTAGAGCCTGTTCCTTTATAACATAGCCAAAGATCGGTGTATTTTTGCCTTATACATTTTAGGCTTATTCTCAAATTCAGATTGTGTTAGGGGGGCGGGATTATTAGGCAATTTTAATCGGACAATTTGACCGGAGAGATTTAATTTTGTCGGACATCTCATTTTTTTACCGGCCAATGTCCGGTAATTACCGGACAACGGAAACCCTGATATATATATATATATATATATATATATATATATATATATATATATATATATATATATGCTGTAGCAACAAAAGACCCCCTCGGCTGCTATTTGGAACCAAACACTGCCAATTTATTTTTTTACTAAAAAAAAACCCGTGTCAATTTTTTGTGTGATCACACCCTAAGTGTAATCACGCCCTAAGTCGATTCTTTTTATTGAATCGAAAACACTGGAGCAGTTACTACAATTAATAGCTGACTCCATTAAATTAACACTGTCATCATGCCTGGCTCATACTTAATATAAAAAAAAATGTTGTGGTGTCATTCAGAACAAATTAAATATTGATCACACATTATGTTTATTATTCTTAATTGACATAGATATGGTCAACTTCTGAATCGCATACATGTGCCATCTCCATCTCTAAAACTCTATGAAAAGTCATTAAACAGTCTATGTAAACTTTTACAAGGGTTTCATAAATTGCATTTCTGATCTCTGACCAGAAAT
>JAPDVR010000147.1:0-25118 GCA_026230005.1 Gila orcuttii | reverse complement strand
TGCCCCCCTCCACCGGCACTTATTTATTCATTTCCTATCTTATGAAAGCACACTCCATCCTGTGCCCGCGCCCCCTCAGCCCTGCGTTTCCCAGCAGCCCCTGCAGCGAATGAAATCAGGCAGCTTGTGCTTTTAAAGGGGGCCTATACCTGCTCCGGCCCCCCCGGCCCTGTGCATGTTTCTAGATTAATATGTATGTGAACGCTCACGGGGAGCGGATATGAAATGGGAACGTGTACAAGTGGCAGGTGTGTTTGGAGTTTGCATGTAAGTGTGTGTGCGAGCATGTATGCATGTGCATATGCACACGGGTATTACGGTGAAAAACTGGGCATGGATTTGTTTCCTCTGGCACATATGTCTGTGAGCATGTATGTGCATTTGTATGCGCTTGGGTGAGTGTGTGAATGTTGACGATTGCAATCGCTGGCCACACATATTGCATATTGAGCATCGTTTGCATGATGGCTGTACATGTTTGTGTTAGAGGATAATTTAAATGGATAGTTCACTCCAAAATGAAAATTTGGTCATTGTTTACTCGCCCTCATGTGATTCCAAACACATTTAACTTTCTTTCGTGGACCTTAAAAGGAGATGTTTGGCAGAGCGTTCATGCTGCACTTTTCCAAACACTGAAAGCAAATGTGGTCAGATGCCATTAAAATCCATCTATATGGCTTTTACTCTATATGAAGTCTATTGAAAGCTCATTTTTGACATACAGTATGAGCCATATGAACAATTTTTATGGTGCTTTAATGTCCTAAAAAAAAAAGATAATATCTGTTTCCTGATTGACTTCATGGTTTCCATATTTCTTAAGTTTTCTTTTTTTTATTACAGCTTAAGAAAATGCTTTCCCCCCAATCATTTTCATCTTAATTTTAGCTTTAGTATATAATGGAAAAAAAACCTGATGCAAACGTCCTCAGTGTTGCAGATTAAAAAAAATTAAAAGCACTATTATTTTAGTATTATTTGTATGTTACTGTAGCCTATTTATTAATATATTTAATTACCTTTTATTATTATTCTTCATTTTAAATAAATACATCTAACAGTATTATTATGACTAGAAAAAAACTTGATATAAACCAAGTATTTTCCAAATATTATAAGTTATTAGTATACGGTACACCAATTTAAACTAGTATAAATTGTCTAATTATTCATACATGAAAATACTTATTTTAATTTTCATTTTAGTTTAAGTAATATTTGTGCTTTTGTCATTTTTATTAGTTTTGGTTTCTTTTTATATTCCCATTCAGCCTTAAATTATTTTTTTATTTCAGTTAGTTACAATGCCACATTTCTCATTTTCATTCAAATGTTCCAGCTAATATTTATATTATAATATATTTCAGCTTTATTTCAATTTCTTTTAGTTTTAGTTGTATTTAACAATAACAAGACTGGTTTGGAGCACCATAAGGGTAAGTGAATGACGAAAGTGTTTTAATTTTCGGGTGAACTGTTCCTTTAAGGCCCTTGCGCACGTTCTGTTTACGGACACACAAATGTAGATTCTCTACGTTTCTGTTTACGCATGCGTGTGTGTGTGTGTGTGTGTGTTTGTCTGGTCTGGGTCATGCCAAAGAGGGGCAGGTGTGTAGGGATCTGCCCTGCATCGCCCGCTGCCCATCTGTGTGCCCGTCTGTGCCCGCTCCGTGCCAACTACACACCCGGCGCACAGAAAGACAGTGAGAACCAGAGCGGGGAGGGGGAATAGAGACGTTCACAACAGCAGCTTTAATGCAAAAGAAGCGGCGTGGACACGGTATGGCTGAGAACTGAAAAACGGGAAATGGAAAAAAAAAAAAAAAGGAGAAAAAAGAGAGAGGAAAACAGAGCGAGAGAAAGTTGGCGTGCCGCCCATCTCTTTCATGTTCTGTCCTCTTCTCGTCTGATTAGAGAGATGTAACCAAGCAGCTGGCAGAGATAGACACAGTCTGCCGCTCTCAGAGGATAACGGCCAACATCTAATCTATACATTTACTATGTACACACATCAAAGACACACACACCTTATCGTAATCTAATCCATTTACTACCCATGCAGAACTGAGCCTAAAGGAGAGCGATAACACACACACACGGACGCATCTCTCTGTGGGTGTTTTGTGCGCTGTGATTTCAGTGCCGTCGCCCCAATTTAGCATTTAAAACTTCCATCTGTATTTACATCGATGCAAACACTGCTACTTATACATGCAGCACACATCAGCGTGTGCGAATGCAACGTCTGGGCTGCAAATAGTATCACAGTGGTGATTGTGATGAAATCTGAGTGTGGAGGGGTGTAGTAACTCTCAGCCACCACCAGGGAGCGAAGGACACAGGGAAAAAGGGTGTGCTGACCTCAGGAAGGTAAATGTTGGCCTGAAATAAACATACTTTTATTTAAAGTGAAACACGTGGTCACACTGAAACGACCTGGCGGTGAGCTAGGAAAAAAGATGACGTGCTATATCTCAGAGAGAATTTAAACAACTTTCTATAATGTTTGCTTTCTTTTGAACTCCAAAGATACACTACAGTTGGGGTCGGCAAGATTCTTTTGAAAGAATTCTCTTATGCTCACCAAGGGTGCATTTATTTGATCAAAATACAGTAAAAACAGTGAAACTGTTCAATATTATTACAATTTAAATTATCTGTTTTCTGTGTTAATATATATTAAAATGTAATTTATTTCTGTGATCAAAGCTGAATTTTCAGCATCATTACTCCAGTCTTCAGTGTCACATGATCCTTCAGAAATCATTCTGATATGATGATCTGATGCTCAAGAAACATTTATGATTATTATCAATGTGCTGCAACAATATTATTGTGTAAACCATGATATATTTTTCTTCCAGAATTATCATCAATAATCATTAATGGAAAGTTCAAAAGAAAATCATTTATTTGAAATGGACATCTTTTATATATATATATATATATATATATATATATAAAATGTCTTTACTGGCACTTTTGATCAATTTAATGTGTCCTTTCTGAATAAAAATATACATTTCTTTCAACAACAACAACAACAACAACAAAAATCTTACCCATTTTTAAACGGTACTATGCAGTATGTATTATTCTTTAATGTAGGCTTTAATATTCACATAACAGGTTATTTCTAAAACTCTTTTGACTGTTAAATGGTCACTAAATTAAATTAATTTAAGTAATTGAGAGTGTTTTCATTGTCTAGGAATTTCCTGCTTTTTATATAATCTGAAAATATCACATCCGATTGTTTAAAAAAAACAGCACACCTGTCCTCAACAAACACATGATTTGAGGTTGAATTCACATCTATTATGCTATGAATTATGCTTGAAACTTTTAAACTTAGCGTTAGGGGTTTGTTCAGATCACTAACACCAAGTATGAACCTGAAGTATAGTGATTCTTGCCTTAGCAGCACACACCACTAATAAATGATAACTTTCTAAGTATGTCTGTGCTGTTTAGAAGACTGTTTTCATGAGAGAGATTCATAATCACAGAAAAACGGTTTCAGAAACTACAAATCAGGCGCAACGTGAAATAATGGGGTTCTGGGATGATTGTTTACAGGCTGAAGTATGTGAAGTATGCTAACAAGTCAGCTTGTATATCAGAGTATAAAAGATATGAGGATGATATGAGCGTGTGTGCGTGGATCATGTGAGGCCAGCTTCGCCAAAAAGAGAGATTGAAACCGAGAGAGAGAGAGAGAGAGAGAGAGAGAGAGACAGACAGGGAGAGAGACGTGGCTGAGCTGTGGGAACGTCGGATCTTGCCAAGAAAGTGGAGCAGAGGGAGTGTAGAAGGAAGAGCGAAAGAGAGATGTGTTGGCTGAGATCAGAGAGAGTTGGTCTGTTCTTGCATGATGGAGTGAACGCAACAGAGCGAGAGCGGGGCTACGACCACAATATAACACAAGCCATCACACCCTGACCTTTTGTGTGCGTGTCTTTAATTATTTCTCTATGGCTCACGCAGGGGATTGTGGGATTGAAAGAGTGAAGCAAGCAGCGAGAGCATCCAAAATATTAGTCAAAAAGAGCAAACACTGAGGTGTAGGCAAAGACGTTGCTATATAATATATGTATAATGTGTGTGCATAACAAATATAATAATAATATGGTAACACTTCATTTTACAGTACGTGCACTTTCAATGTACTTACAGTGTTCTTACCACAAAAGTAATGAGTAGTGTAAGGTAACTACATGGGTTAAGTTAAGGTTTAGGGGTAGGTTCAGGGTTAGTACATAGTTAGTGTCATTACTACAATAAGTACATAGTATGTTCAAGCGAAACAGGACTGTAAAACAAAGTGCTACCAATAATATAATATTATTAGGGCTGTCGATTTAACACGTTAATTTAAGTTATGGGAAAAAATAACGAATTTGATGACGAACATGAATTTCTCATAATTCTCATAATTTCTCAGCCAAATTTGATGTGCTATTAATTTGATTAATTAATTGAATTAAATCGCACATACACACACACACACACCTACTGTATATACATATAGGGGCCACTTAAGGATTGTTTTTAAATGATTGGTATATATTTAGAAATAAAAATGATATGAATTAATGTGAAAGTATCCAGTTCCTTCCATAACGGCCACATTCAGACAACAGACATTCCCACCTTAGAAAACTAAAATAAGAAAACTACCAACATCATGAAATTACAGATGTCTTGTGTTAACAAATGCAGGTGAAATGGCATTTAGAGAAAAAAAAACTCCATCTGAAGATTGCTTTAGAAAAGCGATAAACAATAGTAAATCACACTCCAAACACACATTAAGAAACACACATTGTAGTTGGTCGATTCACATGTCAATCAGACGCTCTCTTCCTGTGTAAATGGAGGCTTTTTGACCAGAATAAGATGTAAAGTGGACCAGGCTTAATGCCGAGACTACTCTACTCTCTCTTTGTTTCAGTCCATCTGGTTTTCATGTGAGGTCTTCCCTCTTCACGACACCATTACACAATGAACACACTATAAAGTACCATTCACACACCATTTCTCTGAAATGTATTCCAGCGCAGGCAGCATCTCAATAACAAACCGGCCCAAAAGAGAACAGCAACACAACCGAAAACCAGTGCAGGGACAGTCTTGTGTCTGTTACACAACTGCACAATCAAAACCATGAAATCCAGAGCAAAAACACTCCAGCAGCTGAAAACCCTCGCCGGATTTATTTGGGCTGGTAAACGCACAGATAATCACTCCAAACTGAGTGGAGGTGTTTTACGAGCGCTGTAAAACTACACACAAACACATAAAGGACCGGCTGTTAAAGAGCGCATGTGCTTATTTCAGCTAATGAGCGTCTGAATGGCAGAAAGAGAGACAGAGAGAGATAGTGCGAGTGAGAGAGGAGTGTGGGATACGGTGCGCTGTAGCATGAAGGAATAGTTAAACTACAGTCCCCCTATTAGACTAGTTGTTAGCTGCATTACAAGCTACTGTACTAAAACAAGAAGCTCACTACATTAAAGGTATTTAAAGTGCAAACACAATTAGATTACTTTTTTTCCAAGTAACTAGTAAATGCATTACTTTTAAATTTACAACAAAACACTTTTTCAAATAAGTAACGCAAGTTACTTTGACTGACAGCTCTCCTGTCACATTACTTTCCACAAAAAGTAACTAAGTAACACAATTAACGAAGTAACACAATTAACTAAGTAACACAATTAACGAAGTAACACAATTAACGAAGTAACACAATTAACGAAGTAACACAATTAACGAAGTAACACAATTAACGAAGTAACACAATTAGTCACTTTTTTAGGCAGTAACGCAATATTGTAAAGAATTTCTCATTTAGGGTAGCCTGGCTAACACCAGACCCAATTCTCGTTGAGACTTGGGTCTGGGAACCACATGTACATTTTCTCGTATTTGAGGCGTGGTTTACGAATGCCCGGCGCCGTTTATTGGGTGCTAAGAATGTCTATCAAATGCGCCTGTACGTAGCTCATAGCCAATCGTTTCAATTATACCAGATGACGTCTGTAGAGCGACAGAAATTTGACGAGGAAGAAGACGAAATAAACTTCCGTTCTAAATTACTTAGAACATTCTCTAAGGCTGCATCAAAAGGTAGCTTCGCGTCTGCTGCCATGTTGAATCCATAGAAATAAACAAACTGCTTCGGTGTGTCGCATAGATGTCGTCATCGTCTTGCTGCTCCCTCCCCGTTCTGTGATTGGTTCCCTAAATGAGGCGAAAATCTGGACCATGGTATCCATACCGCCTTTCAGCGTGAATAAAATCGCGCTGCGGGAAGGCAGCATGGGGAAACCCAGACTACATTTAGGGTGCAAATCGGAATAAATGAACACTAATGCTAACTAACAAAACTATAACTCATAAAATAATGGAACTAGAACTAATTTACTAATAGTGTTGTTATAGTTATAAAATTATAAATTATACAATATATAGTATAAAATGAATAACTAATAAAAATATTTTAAAAATGTAAATATTAGATGAAAACATTGAAATGAAAATTAGAAATGTTGACAACTAACTGAAATAAATGTACTACAATTACTAAAACTTAAAAAATACAAATACAATAAAAATGCTCACAATAAAATAACTAAAACATACTACAAAAATTTTAAATAGAAGCTAATTCTTAATAAATATTATAATCACTAAAATAACACTGCTTTCAATTAGTTAATCTACAGTTTTTTTCATATACTAAATCTAAAATGAAGATAAAATTAAGCATTTTCTGAAGCTGAAATAAAATAAAGAAAACAAAACTTAAACATAAAACAGTTATTTTCGAAATCATCTGCAGCCTTTGAGTCTCTGTGAGATGAGACATCCCACCTGCAGATGGCGCTATAGTGAGACAACTTATGAGCAAATGAGGAAACAACAGAGTGTGTGAAAGAAATTCACCAGTTCGTATGTCCGAGCATTATCTCATGATCTGATAGGGCGAACAAATAAACACGTCTAGACTCTCTATTTTCTTTAAAAGCCTTGAGTGTCAGCCAGGCCCGCGCACACACACACACACACACACACACACACACACACACACACACACACACACACACACACACACACACACACACACACACACACACACACACACTCTTCCTTGTGTTACATTTCCTCCTATCCTACACGCATTACTGATACACAGCACCATGAGAAAAACCCAACAGCAGACGGACCTCTTCATGTCCTGCATGTAGGAATGTGAGAACGGGATATTTTCCTTCATTCTGTGAGGAAAAACTAGACCTGAAACTAAAATGTAACTATTTACTTAGTGTAACGCTTGTTGCATGTAATAATAAAATAACCAAAATCATGTTTTAATCTAAAAATACATTACATTATGGAAATAAAATGGGTTGTGAATGAGAAGAAAAAAAAAAAAAAAAAAAAAAGAGTTTTTGTTCCCACAAGTGTCATTTAAGGAGATCTGCGCGTTTAAGCTTTTAGCGGCTCACCATCGATCCTACGCTCAAGCTAATAGATTACCATCATCTATCAATCCACACATAAACCTGAACTAGCGTAATCTAATCCGGCCTTTATCGGTGCAGAGTTAAGCCTGTATCTCATCTGTCTCTGGGCCTGCTGGAGCAGATAAGACGTTAATGCTCTCAGCTCGTTCATCAGGACGCCACCTCCACGATAAGAGAATATTAAATCAGATCCTGTGTCAGGAGGTCATGCGTCAAACTCATCCCGGTCATAAACACCAGGTTAAATCTCTCCGTCTGTCTCGCAGGAATGAGGGACGCTCACTGAGAGGAAACACAACCCCACAGGAGGAAAGAACACCTCAGACCCAGAAGATCCATCACAGTCGTCCTCCCAAACACCTCGCCTCATCTTTACAAAAATGCTCTTATACATTTAATGATAGTGGATAGGGAGCTAGGGGGAAAAACGAATTGCAATTTATCTGATAAAAAATTGCAACTGATTTATAAAGTGATTTAAAAAAAAAAGCTCCAGGTTGGTTGGGCTACACATTTGGGCCAATTATTTTGTGATTATATATCAATATGACTATAATAATAATAATAATAATACTAAAGAATGTTAAACAACAAAAAAAAATATAGATATTATAATATTTCACTGTAAAATAAAAGAGTATTAAAGAAAATTATAATACAAATTATTACTACTACTACTACAAAATAAAAAAAACATTAAAGTAAATAATATGAATATTATAATTTTTCACTGTTTAAATACAGTATTTAAGAAAAAATAATAATAATAATTTTACAGTAAAACTAAATATTTATGGCTCTCTTAATTTCTTCATTTTCAAACATTACACAATCTTTTATTATGGTGAAAAAATGTTTTGTTGACAAAAGCAGGTTTATAAGTGCATTTTATTCATCTCATTAAATCCCAGTCTTCGCGATTTGATAATCGCACTAAGCCATATCACGATTTTCAGATTTATTTCAATTAATCGTGCAGCACTAATAGGGATTGCAGCTGTCAAGCTCCATATCTGACGAAAAAGTATTGAAAAAGCACCTTAAAAATGTCCACATGATTTGTGCGCTTTATTCTGATAGCTTTACACAAAGAAAAAGACTGAATTTAAGTCATAATTCAGTGAAAATCTAGTCTTAAGCTGAAGTCACCATTCACTTTCATTGTATGATAAAGGGCACATATTCAATGGCTTATTATTGGGTTCAACATATAAAACAAATCATAAAAATCATATTCAAAAAATAATTTTGAGCGACATGAAGATTCAAACACAATTTTCATTTTTAGATAAACTGTCCCTTTAAGAATCTCAGCCTGATGAGACAATTCAGTCTTAAGTGCTCAAGTGCTCACTGGATCTCAACGAAAAGCGAATGCGCACAAGTAACACACCTCAAGCAATTCTTTTAGATGAACTTGGTACAAAAGCACAGGAGAGTTGCAGAAGAGTCTGAGGAACCTTAGGAGCATGTCGACAGTGTGGAGGGAGAGAGAGAGAGAGAGAGAGAGAGAGAGAGAGGCTAAGGTATATGTTGAGACGAGGGGCTGCATCTGTTTGGCTCTCGCTTCATCAGAGTCTAGTGTTTCACACTACGCCTCTGGGATCTGCCATTCCAGCCAACGCTTTATGAAAAACAGCTTTGGAAAGAGATAGAGAGAGAGAGACAGATATGGGAGGACAAGGGGGTGAGACTAAAAGAGGAAAAGCAGAGGAGGTGTGAGGGAAAGTGATGGAGAAAAAGAGAAATAGGTGGAGGGATGCGACAGAAACAGAAAAGCAGATGAAAATGCGGGGAGACGTGCATGTGTGCGAGCAGAGATCTGAATGAATGAAATTAAACAAGACTGACAAGCCATAAAAACTCAGGAGCTACACAGTTCATTATAGGCCCACGTGGAATATGCCGAATTTTCACCCATTTACTGCACTAATTTTGAGGGGAAAGCGGTGAGAATTTTCTCTGGGCTGCAATTTTGCGGAATAGAATTTTGGAACGGAGCCAAATGTTCTACACAATTATTGCAAGCTGAAAACGTGATCCAATTAGCCAAAATATTTAAGAAATAGCATTGTTCACATGATCAAAGAATAAAACACTAGCTTGTCTGCTGACAGAAACTTCATAATGTAGAAGTGTTAGGAAGTAACTTAATGCATGTGAGAAACGCTACATTAAATTTCAGTTTACAAAAATATTTGCAAGAGAGTTATTTTCCAATAGTACTAGACCTGCGCAATTAATCTTTTGGGAACAACCATCTTCTCAAGCTTTAATGACTCCCTGTGGTTTTCCACTAAATTAAAACCAAAATTAGGAGAAATTAACAAAGCCATAAATTAGTATTGGGTTGCAGTTTATTTTAAGGTGCCCTTTTTACATTTAAGCACCGAGTAATATTAATTATCAACATACTATATAACTAGGATTATGGTTAGAGTTTTTTTTTAGGGTAAGTTGCATGTAATTATGGATAATTTACTGTTATTTCTACAGTAAGTACATGTAACATGTAACAAGGACACTGTAAAATAAAGTGTTACCCAGGATTATTATTTCAAAGTACTAATATTATTATTTATTAAATACTAAATTTTTTATTTTACACTAAAATGTTACAATAGCAATTTCTTGAAAAAGGGGACACACACCGGAGAAGGACACACACACACCGGAGAAGGGGACACACACACCGGAGAAGGGGACACACACACCGGAGAAGGGGACACACACCGGAGAAGGGGACACACACACCGGAGAAGGGGACACACACACCGGAGAAGGGGACACACACACCGGAGAAGGGGACACACACACCGGAGAAGGGGACACACACACCGGAGAAGGAGACACACACACACTGGAGAAGGGGACACACACACACTGGAGAAGGGGACACACACACACCGGAGAAGGGGACACACACACCGGAGAAGGGGACACACACACCGGAGAAGGGGACACACACACCGGAGAAGGGGACACACACACACTGGAGAAGGGGACACACACACACTGGAGAAGGGGACACACACCGGAGAAGGGGACACACACCGGAGAAGGGGACACACACACTGGAGAAGGGGACACACACACACTGGAGAAGGGGACACACACTGGAGAAGGGGACACACACACTGGAAAAGGGGACACACACACTGGAGAAGGGGACACACACTGGAGAAGGGGACACACACACTGGAGAAGGGGACACACACACACTGGAGAAGGGGACACACACTGGAGAAGGGGACACACACACTGGAGAAGGGGACACACACACTGGAGAAGGGGACACACACACTGGAGAAGGGGACACACACACTGGAGAAGGGGACACACACTGGAGAAGGGGACACACACACTGGAGAAGGGGACACAAACTGGAGAAGGGGACACACACACTGGAGAAGGGGACACACACTGGAGAAGGGGACACACACACCGGAGAAGGGGACACACACACACTGGAGAAGGACACACACACACACTGGAGAAGGGGACACACACACACTGGAGAAGGACACACACACACACTGGAGAAGGGGACACACACACCGGAGAAGGGGACACACACACCGGAGAAGGGGACACACACACCGGAGAAGGGGACACACACACACTGGAGAAGGGGACACACACACTGGAGAAGGGGACACACACACTGGAGAAGGGGACACACACCGGAGAAGGGGACACACACTGGAGAAGGGGACACACACACTGGAGAAGGGGACACACACTGGAGAAGGGGACACACACACTGGAGAAGGGGACACACACTGGAGAAGGGGACACACACACTGGAGAAGGGGACACACACTGGAGAAGGGGACACACACACCGGAGAAGGGGACACACACACACTGGAGAAGGACACACACACACACTGGAGAAGGGGACACACACACACTGGAGAAGGACACACACACACACTGGAGAAGGGGACACACACACCGGAGAAGGGGACACACACACCGGAGAAGGGGACACACACACCGGAGAAGGGGACACACACACACTGGAGAAGGGGACACACACACTGGAGAAGGGGACACACACACTGGAGAAGGGGACACACACACTGGAGAAGGGGACACACACCGGAGAAGGGGACACACACTGGAGAAGGGGACACACACACTGGAGAAGGGGACACACACTGGAGAAGGGGACACACACACTGGAGAAGGGGACACACACTGGAGAAGGGGACACACACACCGGAGAAGGGGACACACACACCGGAGAAGGGGACACACACCGGAGAAGGGGACACACACTGGAGAAGGGGACACACACACTGGAGAAGGGGACACACACTGGAGAAGGGGACACACACACCGGAGAAGGGGACACACACACACTGGAGAAGGACACACACACACTGGAGAAGGGGACACACACTGGAGAAGGGGACACACACACCGGAGAAGGGGACACACACACACTGGAGAAGGACACACACACACACTGGAGAAGGGGACACACACACACTGGAGAAGGACACACACACACACTGGAGAAGGGGACACACACACCGGAGAAGGGGACACACACACCGGAGAAGGGGACACACACACACTAGAGAAGGGGACACACACACTGGAGAAGGGGACACACACACTGGAGAAGGGGACACACACCGGAGAAGGGGACACACACTGGAGAAGGGGACACACACACTGGAGAAGGGGACACACACTGGAGAAGGGGACACACACACTGGAGAAGGGGACACACACTGGAGAAGGGGACACACACACCGGAGAAGGGGACACACACACTGGAGAAGGGGACACACACTGGAGAAGGGGACACACACACTGGAGAAGGGGACACACACACTGGAGAAGGGGACACACACACTGGAGAAGGGGACACACACCGGAGAAGGGGACACACACTGGAGAAGGGGACACACACACTGGAGAAGGGGACACACACTGGAGAAGGGGACACACACACTGGAGAAGGGGACACTGGAGAAGGGGACACACACACTGGAGAAGGGGACACACACACTGGAGAAGGGGACACACACACTGGAGAAGGGGACACACACACTGGAGAAGGGGACACACACTTGAGAAGGGGACACACACACTGGAGAAGGGGACACACACTGGAGAAGCGGACACACACACCGGAGAAGGGGACACACACACCGGAGAAGGGGACACACACACTGGAGAAGGGGACACACACTGGAGAAGGGGACACACACACCGGAGAAGGGGACACACACACCGGAGAAGGGGACACACACACCGGAGAAGGGGACACACACACCGGAGAAGGGGACACACACACTGGAGAAGGGGACACACACACACTGGAGAAGGGGACACACACACACACTGGAGAAGGGGACAAACACACACTGGAGACGGGGACAAACACACACTGGAGACGGGGACAAACACACACTGGAGAAGGGGACAAACAAACACTGGAGAAGGGGACACACACACTGGAGAAGGGGACACACACACACTGGAGAAGGGGACACACACACACTGGAGAAGGGGACACACACACACTGGAGAAGGGGACACACTCATACACTGGAGAAGGGGACAAACACACACTGGAGACGGGGACAAACACACACTGGAGAAGGGGACAAACACACACTGGAGAAGGGGACACACACACACACACACACTGGAGAAGGGGACACACACACACACTGGAGAAGGGGACACACACACACACTGGAGAAGGGGACACACACTGGAGAAGGGGACACACACTGGAGAAGGGGACACACACTGGAAAAGGGGACACACACTGGAAAAGGGGACACACACACACACTGGAGAAGGGGACACACACTGGAGAAGGGGACACACACTGGAGAAGGGGACACACACTGGAGAAGAGGACACACACTGGAGAAAGGGACACACACACTGGAGAAAGGGACACACACAATGGAGAAGGGGACACACACACCGGAGAAGGAGACACACACACCGGAAAAGGAGACACACACCGGAGAAGGGGACACACACACACTGGAGAAGGGGACACACACACACTGGAAAAGGGGACACACACACACTGGAGAAGGGGACACACACTGGAGAAGGGGACACACACACTGGAGAAGGGGACACACACACTGGAGAACGGGACACACACACTGGAGAAGGGGACACACACTGGAGAAGGGGACACACACACTGGAGAACGGGACACACACACTGGAGAAGGGGACACTCACACTGGAGAAGGGGACACACACACTGGAGAACGGGACACACACACTGGAGAAGGGGACAAACACACTGGAGAAGGGGACACACACACTGGAGAAGGGGACACACACACTGGAGAAGGGGACACACACACTGGAGAAGGGGGGACACACACTGGAGAAGGGGACACACACACTGGAGAAGGGGACACACACACTGGAGAAGGGCACACACACACTGGAGAAGGGCACACACACACTGGAGAAGGGGACACACACACTGGAGAAGGGGACACACACTGGAAAAGGGGACACACACACTGGAGAAGGGGACACACACACTGGAGAACGGGACACACACACTGGAGAAGGGGACACACACACTGGAGAAGGGGACACACACACTGGAGAAGGGGACACACACACTGGAGAACGGGACACACACACTGGAGAAGGGGACACACACACTGGAGAAGGGGACACACACACTGGAGAACGGGACACACACACTGGAGAAGGGGACACACACACTGGAGAAGGGGACACACACACTGGAGAAGGGGACACACACACTGGAGAAGGGGACACACACACTGGAGAAGGGGACACACACACTGGAGAACGGGACACACACACTGGAGAAGGGGACACACACACTGGAGAAGGGGACACACACTGGAGAAGGGGACACACACACTGGAGAAGGGGACACACACACTGGAGAAGGGGACACACACACTGGAGAAGGGGACACACACACTGGAGAAGGGGACACACACACTGGAGAAGGGGACACACACACTGGAGAAGGGGACACACACACTGGAGAACGGGACACACACACTGGAGAAGGGGACACACACACTGGAGAAGGGGACACACACACTGGAGAACGGGACACACACACTGGAGAAGGGGACAAACACACTGGAGAAGGGGACACACACACTGGAGAAGGGGACACACACACTGGAGAAGGGGACACACACACTGGAGAAGGGGACACACACACTGGAGAAGGGGACACACACACTGGAGAAGGGGACACACACACTGGAGAAGGGGACACACACACTGGAGAAGGGGACACACACACTGGAGAAGGGGACACACACACTGGAGAACGGGACACACACACTGGAGAAGGGGACAAACACACTGGAGAAGGGGACACACACACTGGAGAACGGGACACACACACTGGAGAAGGGGACAAACACACTGGAGAAGGGGACACACACACTGGAGAAGGGGACACACACACTGGAGAAGGGGACACACACACTGGAGAAGGGGACACACACACTGGAGAAGGGGACACACACACTGGAGAAGGGGACACACACACTGGAGAAGGGGACACACACACTGGAGAACGGGACACACACACTGGAGAAGGGGACACACACACTGGAGAACGGGACACACACACTGGAGAAGGGGACAAACACACTGGAGAAGTGGACACACACACTGGAGAAGGGGACACACACACTGGAGAAGGGGACACACACACTGGAGAAGGGGACACACACACTGGAGAAGGGGACACACACACTGGAGAAGGGGACACACACACTGGAGAAGGGGACACACACACTGGAGAAGGGGACATGGACACTGAGAAAATAGACTAGAAAAATCAGATTGCAAAGATTGGAAATGCACTTAGTTCATGATTCACTTGTGGCTTCACCCTGTTCCTCGCTCTCTGCTCTCCTCTAGTTCCCTCGTTTTTTTTATGCCTCTTTTTTATTTCTCCCAACTATGTCTCTTGGTTGAATAGAGGTCTATTAATATAAAAACCAAAACATGAAACATCGAACTAACCGGAAAACATCAACATGAGCAGGAGAAGAATGAAAAAGAAATGATGATGAAGAAAAATATTGCAAAGACAAAGTATAGTTTGGAAAACGAACCCATTTACGATTTGTTCACCCTTTTTTCTACAACACAACAGCAATGTTATTCAAGTAAAAATCTCATTCTTTTTCTCCAGAGAAACTTTTTAATTTTTTTTTAAGAAATCTATAACAAATTGTTTGAGACCTATCATTAGTTCTGAGGACTGAGGTTGATAAATGATGATGATTAATGCAAGTCAGCCAAAAGTCATGTTTCATTCCTGAATTCATTGTAACGTACTACACTACCCACAATTCTTCAATGAGATCCAGTCAAAGATAAATCATGAGTTTTATTTGTATCATCGTTAAATACATCAACGGAAATGCTACAAGCAATGAGCATTTAATTCCCTGATTAAATAGATTCATGCCTTCTTTATAGTAATTTTTAGTTGTTTTTCACTTTCGCAATGTTGAGATTCATCTCAGAGCTGGTTGGTTGCAAACTTTTAATTTAACGGAATTAAAATGTTTGTTTTTTTTAAATGCAATGAATATAGACAGACAGATAGATAAATAAATAAATATATATATATATATATATATATATATATATATATATATATATATATATATATATATATATATATATATATATAATGCACAATATAAATATATAAAATAAATAAATAAAAAATAGCATTGTAAGACTGTCATTTTTAATGATGGACCATACATATGCCGAGCCACAAAAGAAGTTGAAATAACAAACCCGTTCACCCGAAGGAAAACTCGACGAAGTGCTATTAGAATACATCCTGTCATAGCTTTTTGGTACATAACAGCTACCGTAGATGCAACACACATTTGAAAAAGCGAGGCGCTAGAGAGCACAATTCGTTTGAATGCAAAATACAATTTCACCGCTAGATGGGAGAAATTCCTACACATGTCCCTTTAAGAAATGCATAAAAACATGCACTTTTAAAAAAAATGCAATGAATATAGACAGACAAATTAAAAATGTAATAAAAATAAATGTATAAAATGAATAAATAAAACAAGATTAATGCATGGCTTTGAGCTGAATTTAAACTGCATACGGAAAAAATGAATTGAAATATATACATAATAAAGTGTAATATATATATATATATATATATATATATATATATATATATATATATATATATATATATACACACACACACATACATACATACAGTAGTCAACATTTTAAGAGGATTAAAACCTTTCATCAAAGTTATACATGAATTTTGAACAACACCCGTTTCTTGTCTCAGAACAACTTTAACTTTTTTGAACAACTTCAAATGTTGACTACTGATATATATATACTGTATATATATAGTAAATAATAAAACTGAACATTGCTAAGATGAATATATTCTGCAAAAAAAACTTTTTTATTGTTAGTTCATGGTAAAGCATTAGTGTATGTTATATTATATATGTTTATATAACTTCATGTTCTAGCAGCATTGATGATGCCTTACAATAGTTTCTTCTGTCTGAAAACAAGTCAGATTGCAGAGTTGCAGCGTGAGGTCCTGCTCTTGAACTAAACCCAAACTCATCTCCAGGTTGCGTGAGCACTGAGTTGATGTAAGCAAGACCTCTAAGATCTCTATCTGTCTCCATCACTTGCTCCTAATCTCTGTGCTGACCGCCCTGACCGAGTCAGCGGCCTCTGTCGCTCACATCTCCTCCGCCTCCTCATCCTCTTCTTACTAAACTAATCCCTGCAGCTTTACATCTTAAACATGAGTACATGAGACGCCAAAGAAATTAAAATGCTTCTTGAGTGTACACGCTGAATCAAATGACACAATGTCTCCTCTAAACACTCTGGAATACATTCTTCTCCGCTAATATCTCACCCTCTTTCTGCACAAGTCAGATCGCTCTCTTTAGCTCGTTGCCCTTGTATCTCTGGCCAACATTGGTGCGAGCTGGAGTTATGTGTGATTTACAGGCTGTGGTTTCTGGCCAGGTGGACCAGCGGGCCGCAGGAACACAAACTGGCTGTAGTGGGGCGAGCAGAAACAGGCCAACCTCACTCAAATAAAGTCACATCAAATCAGCTCTAATGGAGAAAAGAGCTGACTGCTGGACAAGGACAACACACTCTCACTGCATAACCATAATGCATTTCACACACACACACGGACACACACACACACACACATACACAACTGTGTATAACATTGATAATAAGAAGACATTTTCTTGAAATCATCATATTAGAATGATTTCTGAAGGATCATGTGACACTGAAGACTGGAGTAATGATGCTAAAAGTTCAGCTTTGATAACAGGAACAAATTACATTTTACAATATATTCAATATACAGTAGTCAACATTTGAAGTGGATCAAAAACTTTCATCAAAGTTATACATGAATTTTGAACAATACCCGTTTCTTGTCTTTTTGATCATATCAATGCAGTATAATTTGAGCATAAGAGACTTCTTTCAAAAACATTAAAAAGAATCTTACCAACCCCAGACTTTTGAACTGCAGTGTATTAGAGAGAAAGACAGAAAGACAGACAGACAGAACGACAGAACAACAGACAGACAGAACGATAGATATATTGATAGAGTTTGTGTTTGTTTCTGAGCACAGACAGTGCTGGAGTCAAACCAAAGCCCTAAAGTTAAATCTGGGTTATGTAAGGTAAAGCTCTAAATCTCCCAATGCCTGATGTTATATATTACTGTAATTGCAAATGAAAAAATCCCAGAGGAGGGAGGAGGAGGAGGAGGGTCCAGAGAAAGAGTGGGAAATGAAGAGAGACATGCTCGGCTAATGCAACAGGTTTGGTGATGACCTACTTTTAGCCCACAGACAAGTCTTCAACAGGAGGAAGAATGATTTACTCATCCTCATGTTGATCCAAACCTTTCTTCCATGTTTAACAGAATGTTGCAGGAGATCGTTTCCATACAATAAAAACTAATGTCTGTCAAGCTCTAAAAATGACAAAAAAGCACTTTATAAAAAGTCTTTGTTAAAGTGTTATAAACCAATGATGCATACATATAAAACTATTGACTTCAAGCAGATTTCGCTGTGCTTCATGGGGGTGGGCGGAGCTAAAGAGATTTCTTTACAGAATCAGTTTTTCACCAGGAATGTTGCTGCTAAACATGCTCATTCAAAAACATTATTTGAAATAATGTGGACCAAATCATATACTGTCAAATAACAACCCTGGAGCTAACAGTATGTCTGTCTCCAACGGTTCGTAAGTAATTGCTTGAGTTAAGAAGTCTAAAACGTCTCAAAGAAGGAAACGTTTCCAGTCTGGTGTGCTGAGATGTAGAAAGCATCCAATCAACGGCTTCATTAGAGGAACCGGAGAGCTTCATCATCATTAAAGGCTCCTTCAGCGCTCGCCTTGCCTTCTCCATGGGATAATTCACCATGTGATTTCACTTACGCTGGATTACGCCTCACATCCAAATGGAAAGAAGATCCGGCAGAGGTCTGCCTGAGCCCTCATTTCTCCAATCTCGTACTCTTGCTCTCCTTTGTGGGAGCAGAGAGATGAAAAGAGACTCTCTCCTGTATATTTTGCCCTGGTTTTAAATTGCACCGTTTTTCCGAGCTGCAGACGTGGGCAGCTGACCGCAGCAACCCCCGGATCGGGGAAATACAACAGGGAATGGAAAGACAATCAACCACTTCCTATCTCATACTGTATAAACACAGGATGAGCTCCACACATGAAGAAGATGAAGAGAGAAAGTAGAATATCTAGCGCACTTGAGTTTCTTCAACACTTTATGATTTCATTGCTGTTATCATTTTGACAGATCTTTTGGCAATGCAGAATGATGTTGTTACTGTGAAACTCCTCCAACTGTAGCCTGAAATAAAGATTATTCAAATGAAAACGTTTTATATGAGGAAATAGCACTCGAAAGCACATTCTAAAAAGCTTGAAAGGAGGAAACAAAGTTTGATAGGTTAAGAGAAAGGTCTTTCCTTGCAAACTTTTTCAGAGAATAAAAAAAAAAAGTTTGAAAAAGTTTGCAAGAAAGATGGAAAGATTGAAAGAGACGGACAGACATTTTCAAGAAAGAAAGTTTAAAAGAAAGTTTGAAAGAAAAAGTTAGTAAGAAAAGAAAGAAAGAAAGATTGTTTGTTAAAAAAAAAGAAAGGTTAAGGAGTATTCAATATAAAGTTAGAAATAAAGTTTGATGGAAAAAGACAATTTGACAGAAAGAAAAATACATTTCTTTCAATTATTTTAAAAATTTCTTCTAAAAATGTTAAATTTTTTGAAAGTTGGAAAGACAGTTTGAAGGAAAGAATCCTCACAAGAAAGTTTCAAAAGGAATTTGAAAAAGGTTTGCATGTTGTTTCATTCTGAAATGTGTTTGAATGCAACTGTGGTATTTTTTCCTCTTTTCACCTATTGTCATTACACAGCAACAGTAGTTAAACGGTAAACGTCTATATCCATCTACCTGAATAACAGCACAGACCTGATCTGAACTCTATCGCCCCCTCGAGTACTAAGGTCAGTCACGCTCACAGTAAAGCAAGAAGCACGTCAAGCATGTACAGTATACTCCTGGCCTTACAGTTTAAATCCCATCACATTTCAAGCAGGTTTTAAGACAAATCAACTAAGGCTCCTCTACCACATGACTGACGTATCAGATGTGTGCAGAGAAGCAGACGCTGAAATGAGTTTTCAGAAAAGCACATCAGAAGCTCTCAGCCAACATTTGTTTCAGTGGAGTGACTGGGCCGAGCGGGGCTTTGAGAACGACGAGTCTGCAGTGTAACTCTTCATTACGCTCGTACAGCAGCAACAATAGAGCCCGTCTGCCGCTCCACACACAAGGTGCCTGACAGAAACTCAAAGAGTAACGTCTCTTTCAGGTCAGGGAACGGTGGAAGAGCGATGACGCCACTACATCTCTCTCTCTCTCTCTCTGACTCTCGTGAGCTGAGAAACACTGTCGAGAACACTATCTAGCTCACATTTTGGATCCAAAATCAAAAGGAAAAAAAAATAAGAAGTTCCCATTAGGTAATTTTGCATGGCTTTTTTTTATATCAGTTATTTTTTTACTTTTTCACCCACAGTTCTTATTGTTGTATTGTTGTAATGCACACAAACAAATAAATAATAGGATTTATGCATCATGTTTCATCAATAGTTCATAGTATTTGAGTTCTTTCAATTTATGATTGTAATTTAAAAAAATAATTACATTACGGTTCTTACTAAAGAAAATATGTATTCTGAAGAATTCTAAAATAGTATTATATTTATTTAGTTTTACAAAAGTATATGCACAAATAAAATTTAAATTGTTTATTAATAAAATGATTTAAATAAGTATGTGTGTATAGATACACTATATACAGTATATAGTTTGTGTGTGTGTATATATATATATATATGTATGTATGTATGTATGTATGTATGTATGTATGTATGTATGTATATATATATTATATAAAATTTAAATTATACTTCCTATATATTCATACACATGCAAATACACTCACCTAAAGGATTATTAGGAACACCATACTAATACTGTTTGACATCCCCTTTCGCCTTCAGAACTGCCTTAATTCTACGTGACATTGATTCAACAAGGTGCTGAAAGCACTCTTTAGAAATGTTGTCCCATATTGATAGGATAGCATCTTGCAGTTGATGGAGATTTGTGGGATGCACATCCAGGGGCACGAAGCTCCCGTTCCACCACATCCCAAAGATGCTCTATTGGGTTGAGATCTGGTGACTGTGGGGGCCATTTTAGTACAGTGAACTCATTGTCATGTTCAAGAAACCAATTTGAAATGATTCGAGCTTTGTGACATGGTGCATTATCCTGCTGGAAGTAGCCATCAGAGGATGGGTACATGGTGGCCATAAAGGGATGGACATGGTCAGAAACAATGCTCAGGTAGGCCGTGGCATTTAAACAATGCCCAATTGGCACTAAGGGGCCTAAAGTGTGCCAAGAAAACATCCCCCACACCATTACACCACCACCACCAGCCTGCACAGTGGTAACAAGGCATGATGGATCCATGTTCTCATTCTGTTAAACGCCAAATTCTGACTCTACCATCTGAATGTCTCAACAGAAATTGAGACTCATCAGACCAGGCAACATTTTTCCAGTCTTCAACTGTCCAATTTTGGTGAGCTCTTGCAAACTGTAGCCTCTTTTTCCTACTTGTAGTGGAGATAAGTGGTACCCGCTGGGGTCTTCTGCTGTTGTAGCCCATCCGCCTTAAGGTTGTGCGTGTTGTGGCTTCACAAATGCTTTGCTGCATACCTCGGTTGTAACGAGTGGTTATTTCAGTCAAAGTTGCTCTTCTATCAGCTTGAATCAGTCGGCCCATTCTCCTCTGACCTCTAGCATCAACGAGGCATTTTCACCCACAGGACTGCTGCATACTGGATGTTTTTCCCTTTTCACACCATTCTTTGTAAACCCTAGAAATGGTTGTGCGTGAAAATCGCAGTAACTGAGCAGATTGTGAAATACTCAGACCGGCCCGTCTGGCACCAACAACCATGCCACGCTCAAAATTGCTTAAATCACCTTTCTTTCCCATTCTGACATTCAGTTTGGAGTTCAGGAGATTGTCTTGACCAGGACCACACCCCTAAATGCATTGAAGCAACTGCCATGTGATTGGTTGATTAGATAATTGCATTGAGAAATTGAACAGGTGCTCCTAATAATCCTTTAGGTGAGTGTATATACTTATAGAAATATATACTCATGAATTTAAACAAAAAACTAGGCACACACAAACACACACTTATACACATTAAATTTAACATTTAAATTAATATTCAACAATATTGATCTGTCTGCATTGACACTATTATACAAGAACTGAACTGAGCTGGACGATGACACCACGGTTTACACCAGAGGGGATATATAAATGAACTAAATTAATAACTTTTTTAAAACAAAAATTAAACATCACTGAACTTACTTAAGCTAGACTGTGTCACCATTTTCTTCTAGAAACAAACTTTTTTGCATTATTTTCCTGTTATCTCTGTAAAGCTGCTTTGAAACAATCTGTATTGTAAAAAGCGCTATATAAATAAATGTGACTTGACTTATACACATATACATACATACACACAAAAACTTATACAAATATCCACATACATACACACACACACACACACACATACATAAACACAAAGAAACAAACACTGGCTTATACACACAAACAAACAAACAAACACTGGCTTATACACACACACACATACTGTACATACATACATACACACACACACTGACTTATACAAATATACACGCACACTTGTACACATACACTTAAAACATACACACACACACACACACACACACACACATATATATATATACATACACACACAAACATATGAAGAAATCACCCAAGAATTTTTTTTTTTTGACAGTACATTTGTGAAATATGACCTGTCCAATGTTTCGTGAGATTCACCCCAGTACGCGTTCTATACACAGCACTGTATCGCCCGTTTTTGGGTCACCCTGCCCTGCAACTGAAGGCAGCACAGAAAAGAGGACAAGCTGATTTTGGATTTGATTCTGGGAGACGTAGCGTGGAGACTCTTCCAAGATGAAGCTTGGGTTTCTCTCTCCCATGGCCTGTTGCTGTCAGTCTGGGCGCCTGCTTTGGTTCACGGCTCCCTGGGCAGAGCGCAAGAACCACGCAGGAAAGACTAACTGCAGGAAATACCTCACCGATAGTACCCCACTGGGATCGTAAGATGAACGAATGAAGGAAAGAAAAAAGGGATGGAGGGGAGGGGGATGAGGATCCAGGTCTGGAAATGGTTTCAGCAGAACACGGCCCTGAATGGCTCTTTAATTAGAGTTACATGAGACGTCGTATAGCGCTGCTTTCCACACGAAAATTTGCTTATTTCTCCAGTCGCTAAATTGGCGAGCAATTGCCGCTGCATTCCCAAGCCCCTCGTGTCCCATCGAATGGAGGAACGGCGGGATTCCACAGCCCACATAAAAGATCAATAGTAAGCGTCTCTAAGGACGCGTCTAGAGGGTTAATGATATATCAGTACAGTGTAAAAATGTCCTTCGCTTAAACGCTCCGCAGAGGTTTGTTGCATGAAGTGCGGTCGTCTGACTATGGGAAACGAAACAAAAAGTCAGCACACCCCAGCATTTGCAGGTTTTCATTTCTCAAAATGAAAATCAATCTTACAATATGAACAGGAGCCAACGACAGGGGTGGTAGCGCCAATCACGGAGAAGGCCAAACCCACGCTGGAATTGAAGTCTTACAGAAGGAAAGCAAAGTTTCTGTTGAATTCACTGAGCTTTAACAGAAGCTTCACTAACCAAAGCTCTTATATGTGAAGTGTGTCATTTATTCCATGCTAAAATATTTACTATTTCAGCATAATTTACCATTTGTAGATTGACCTTTTATCTCAATTTTGACTTGTGTCATAAATCTGAATTTCACTTTTTTTTTCATAATTATGACTTTGTATTTCAATTTCGACTTTGTCATAAGCTCGACTTGATTTTTGGACCAATTTTGACGATCATAATCATGACTTTTTATTTTAATTTCGACTTTGTCATAAATTCGAATAGATTTTTGGATCAATTTAGACTTTTTTGCCATAATTATGACTTTTTATTTCAATTTTGACTGTCATAAGTTTGACTTGATTTTTGGAGTAATTTCAACTTTTTGTCATAATTATATTATATTACATTGTTATATTGACTTAGGAGCTCATAATTTCAACATTGCTTTTGATTTACCAAAGCATGATTTTTTCTCTTATGTGGAAAAAATGTGCTTCCATAGTATTACAAATGTATTAAATGTTATTTAATAAACATATTAAGTTTTCAACAAAATTCAGGAGGCAGCAACAAATGTAAAAGGTCAAATACAACAAAATTAAACAAAATCATTGTTTTGGCCAATAGAAATCATATACAATTATATTTTCAACTTGCCCCAACCAGACATTTATGAAAAATACTCTTATCCTGAGAACACCTTTCAGTTAAAACCTACAAATTCACAAGTATCAAATCTAATTTAAGACCGTTTTGAACTAGGTGTTGGAAACCAACATACAAACGCACTAGAGAAAGCAAGCATGTGTGTAATTTTGTGTAATTGGACATTTGAGATTGATTACAGAGATATAGTCCTTGCGACAACTTCCCCACGTGCCCCATTTCTACACATATTGCAGCAACAATATTAATCTGGGGTAAATCTGGTGCTAATCGCCAATAAAATCTCCCAAATAAAGCTGATGTTTGAAAGAATGATGGGAAAGTGGATCAATCAGCCATACTAACCTCGGCCTAAACTGCTGAGCCTGTCAATCAGTAAAGTACAGCACTTACTGTAATCCCTCCAGCTATAATCACTGTCTCACGCTGATGTACCAGTACTGTGGGACACCATGTAACTTCACTGGATAACAGACTAAATCTCA
>JAPDVR010000146.1:22500-25322 GCA_026230005.1 Gila orcuttii | reverse complement strand
ACCCGAGCTTCTGCTCGTATTCAGTTCTGATGGTAGGCTACGGGCAACTACGCATGATTTGTAGTATGATTGCGTAAAGGGAACAGAAATTTCGGTAGGGAACAGAATCGACTGCTAAACCCAGTGCCGATCCTGACCTCCCTGGGGCCCTAAGCAAAAGGGGCCCTCTACCTGACCTGTGACGCCGTGAGCAATGTAAACCATTTGCCATTGCCACACAGTCACACCTGACACTTCAGTGCTCCCAATACAATCCTCCCTCCTTTAAACAAAACAGTCAAAGAATAAGTACAACAATATAGAACAGAATGAGGTTCAAACAAACAATATTTATTGAATAGAGTATTTTCTATAGAATGTTAAGATAACAAGTGAATATTAACGTAAACATAAATAAGAAGAAAATAATAAATTATAACCCTGAGCTTTGGCTTTTGGGATTAACTTTGTTTCTCTCTACAGCCTGGGTATTTTCGGCATCAGTATGATTTTTTTATTTTTATTATGCATGTTGAAGCAATTCTTGATTTATGGTTATTATTTACTGAGGGATGTGCATCCATATTGACCAGTATGTCCAGCTAATCAACATTTTAAATTCAATATAGCCTATAAATCAATAATCAATCAATGTCAAATTGTCAATACATTGCTTTCTATCTTGCATAATTAGTGCAGTTGTTTAGAGTTTTTAACTACACTGAGACTAGATAATCAGTGTCTTGTTTTATAATGTGTACTTTGATTGGGAGTGCCATCATTCATGTGCATGTATTGTACAGTATGTCTGGTCTCCACATATTTCTGCTTGAAAAATGCGAGTTTCATTTCATGCACGCGCATATGAACGCACGATAACACACGCGACGCGGTTATGTTTTCCGAGCTGCAGTAAACAAACACCGTTGCACTTTGTCGTTTATCAAAAACAAACGTAATAAATAATTGTATTTTACTCTCACTTTTTTTCAGGCACAAAGTGATGCAAGAGATGCACTGACTGCCCAGCTAGGTTAGCAAGACCGAAAAACATCAAACTTTACTGACATCAAACTTAGAGAGGAGAGAACACAAGTTTACCTGATTGTTGTTCCCGCAATTCACTCTCATGGTTTTTTTCTTCTTCCTCTTTTCGTGACCAGAAGGATAGTTTCGCTTCATTTTGTCATGGATGTTGTACACATTAATTGAAGCGCTATGACACGAGATGGAGGCGGGGCCTTAAGTAATTTGCGGGGCCTTACGCACCGGTCGCGTGCAGCGCTGCAGCCACGTAAACAGTTTGCCTTTCCCTTACTGACTTTCGCTTTCGGTGCCCGAATGGAAGTGAATAAAGCTTTGGGATTTTTTTGATTTTTTTTATCTAGGCCTACGTGAAATTCTGCATCCATTGTACGATTTTTATTTTTATTTTTTTCCTCGGAAGGGCAACCTGAGTCGAGAAGGGCATATGGGCAGTTGCCCGGGCAACCTGAGCAACCTCCCTGTGCACGTCCCTGGGTTTGTGTGACGTTGATCCAGGGAGGCGTGTTTTAGTGGAGCTTCTGGCCCAACAGTGGAAACACGGCTAAAGAAGATCAAATCATCAGTATTTGGTTCATTTTATCTCATATTACCATCCTGCTACCGACTTTATAGCATGCGAAAAACAGAGTAGTATTTCCGAATGCATAGTATTCGAAAAACAGTAGGCGCCCAGACGAGCTACACTACTTCCGGTGAGATTCTGAAGTGTGCATATGATGGACACTTTACTATCCCATGAGGCCACGGGAGAGAACTTATGAATGGCAGTTGCATGTTTAGTTGAACAACATTATAATTCTAGATGGCGAAAATAGAATTGCTTTTTTGGAAGGTTGGTCTTATATTGTGCTAAAATGTCTTATTGACTGTTCGGTCAACGATACAAGTGATGTTGAAAAATGCACCTGATATTGTTTCTAGATCAGTCGTCAGCAGTGCATTGTGGGATGCATTATCTGTGCTGCAAGTACAGAAAGACAATGAGGAGAATCATACTGAACACTCATTATGATATTACATAACACTGAACAGATATAGCTCTATGGTTATGTTTTTGGAACGGTTTCCCTTATACCAGAAATTTTTATAGCAAAATAACATCATCAGTGAAAAAACCCACGTATAATTGCTTGTGCTGCTCGCTCTGTGAAACAGCTTGACCAGTGATGAGTTTGGCAGCCAATTACTGCTGAAACCCATTCATACTCGCATGAATATGAGAACCGATAATGGTTCCCTAATTAATATTTCACCTCCACTGACCCCATTTAATGGACGGACACCAGAAAAGCTTCCATGTTCATGTTTGTTTTCAGTTTATTACATAGTATATATGGTGAATTCAGGTAAATTGTGCCACTTTGTGACAATTTTGGTCCTGAATTCAAGCTATATATTATTCATGGCAGTGGTTCTCAACTTGATTTGCTTCAGGACTTTTTATTGATTTTACATTTGAACAGAATCGTAAACACAGAGCACTAAAATTGTATATTATGCAAAAAAAAAATTTATTAAAATACTATATTTTAGGTATTTTATTTTAATTTTAAATAAAAGTATTTGATTGAGTTAATTCATTCAATTCTAATTATTGTACTTTTTATTTTATTGTTTTTTATGTTACATTGACGGGGAAATTGTCACCCAACCAGTTGAGAACCGCTGATATGCAGAACCAATATGCAGATTGTCATAAGTCATGGCCTTGTGTTTTGATTGTGTTTGTAGGCAGTTGTCATTTGCAGATCAGTCATCATGCGTTCACTCATCTTCCTGATCCCCATCATTACACA
>JAPDVR010000146.1:12500-17500 GCA_026230005.1 Gila orcuttii | reverse complement strand
ATGTTTGTGAAGAGTGTGTGTTTGGTGTGAAGAGTGTGTGTTTGGTGTGAAGAGTGTGTGTTTGATGTGAAGAGTGTGTGTTTGTATGGGTGTGTATGTTTGTGAAGAGTGTGTGTTTGATGTGAAGAGTGTGTGTTTGTGTGGGTGTGTATGTTTGTGAAGAGTGTGTGTTTGGTGTGAAGAGTGTGTGTTTGGTGTGAAGAGTGTGTGTTTGATGTGAAGAGTGTGTGTTTGTGTGGGTGTGTATGTTTGTGAAGAGTGTGTGTTTGGTGTGAAGAGTGTGTGTTTGGTGTGAAGAGTGTGTGTTTGGTGTGAAGAGTGTGTGTTTGATGTGAAGAGTGTGTGTTTGTGTGGGTGTGTATGTTTGTGAAGAGTGTGTGTTTGGTGTGAAGAGTGTGTGTTTGATGTGAAGAGTGTGTGTTTGTGTGGGTGTGTATGTTTGTGAAGAGTGTGTGTTTGGTGTGAAGAGTGTGTGTTTGGTTTGAAGAGTGTATGTTTGATGTGAAGAGTGTGTGTTTGATGTGAAGGGTGTATGTTTGTGAAGAGTGTGTGTTTGGTGTGAAGAGTGTGTGTTTGGTGTGAAGAGTGTGTGTTTGGTGTGAAGAGTGTGTGTTTGATTTGAAGAGTGTATGTTTGATGTGAAGAGTGTGTGTTTGGTGTGAAGAGTGTGTGTTTGGTGTGAAGAGTGTGTGTTTGGTGTGAAGAGTGTCTGTTTGGTGTGAAGAGTGTGTGTTTGATGTGAAGAGTGTGTGTTTGTGTGGGTGTGTATGTTTGTGAAGAGTGTGTGTTTGATTTGAAGAGTGTATGTTTGATGTGAAGAGTGTGTGTTTGATGTGAAGAGTGTGTGTTTGATGTGAAGAGTGTGTGTTTGTGTGGGTGTGTATGTTTGTGAAGAGTGTGTGTTTGGTGTGAAGAGTGTGTGTTTGATTTGAAGAGTGTGTGTTTAATGTGAAGAGTGTGTATGTTTGTGAAGAGTGTGTGTTTGGTGTGAAGAGTGTGTGTTTGGTGTGAAGAGTGTGTGTTTGGTGTGAAGAGTGTGTGTTTGATGTGAAGAGTGTGTATGTTTGTGAAGAGTGTGTGTTTGGTGTGAAGAGTGTGTGTTTGGTGTGAAGAGTGTGTGTTTGGTGTGAAGAGTGTGTGTTTGATGTGAAGAGTGTGTGTTTGTATGGGTGTGTATGTTTGTGAAGAGTGTGTGTTTGGTGTGAAGAGTGTGTGTTTGGTGTGAAGAGTGTGTGTTTGATGTGAAGAGTGTGTGTTTGTATGGGTGTGTATGTTTGTGAAGAGTGTGTGTTTGGTGTGAAGAGTGTGTGTTTGATTTGAAGAGTGTGTGTTTGTGTGGGTGTGTATGTTTGTGAAGAGTGTGTGTTTGATTTGAAAGAGTGTATGTTTGATGTGAAGAGTGTGTGTTTGGTGTGAAGAGTGTGTATGTTTGTGAAGAGTGTGTGTTTGGTGTGAAGAGTGTGTGTTTGGTGTGAAGAGTGTGTGTTTGATGTGAAGAGTGTGTGTTTGTGTGGGTGTGTATGTTTGTGAAGAGTGTGTGTTTGATTTGAAGAGTGTATGTTTGATGTGAAGGGTGTATGTTTGATGTGAAGGGTGTGTGTTTGATGTGAAGAGTGTGTGTTTGTGTGGGTGTGTATGTTTGTGAAGAGTGTGTGTTTGGTGTGAAGAGTGTGTGTTTAATGTGAAGAGTGTGTATGTTTGTGAAGAGTGTGTGTTTGGTGTGAAGAGTGTGTGTTTGGTGTGAAGAGTGTGTGTTTGATGTGAAGAGTGTGTGTTTGTGTGGGTGTGTATGTTTGTGAAGAGTGTGTGTTTGATTTGAAGAGTGTATGTTTGATGTGAAGGGTGTATGTTTGATGTGAAGGGTGTGTGTTTGATGTGAAGAGTGTGTGTTTGTATGGGTGTGTATGTTTGTGAAGAGTGTGTGTTTGATGTGAAGAGTGTGTGTTTGTGTGGGTGTGTATGTTTGTGAAGAGTGTGTGTTTGATTTGAAGAGTGTATGTTTGATGTGAAGAGTGTGTGTTTGGTGTGAAGAGTGTGTGTTTAATGTGAAGAGTGTGTGTTTGGTGTGAAGAGTGTGTATGTTTGTGAAGAGTGTGTGTTTGGTGTGAAGAGTGTGTGTTTGGTGTGAAGAGTGTGTGTTTGATGTGAAGAGTGTGTGTTTGTATGGGTGTGTATGTTTGTGAAGAGTGTGTGTTTGGTGTGAAGAGTGTGTGTTTGGTGTGAAGAGTGTGTGTTTGTATGGGTGTGTATGTTTGTGAAGAGTGTGTGTTTGGTGTGAAGAGTGTGTGTTTGATTTGAAGAGTGTGTGTTTGTGTGGGTGTGTATGTTTGTGAAGAGTGTGTGTTTGATTTGAAAGAGTGTTTGTTTGGTGTGAAGAGTGTGTGTTTGGTGTGAAGAGTGTGTATGTTTGTGAAGAGTGTGTATGTTTGTGAAGAGTGTGTATGTTTGTGAAGAGTGTGTATGTTTGTGAAGAGTGTGTGTTTGGTGTGAAGAGTGTGTGTTTGGTGTGAAGAGTGTGTGTTTGGTGTGAAGAGTGTGTGTTTGGTGTGAAGAGTTTGTGTGGGTGTGTATGTTTGTGAAGAGTGTGTGTTTTATTTGAAGAGTGTATGTTTGATGTGAAAGGTGTATGTTTGATTTGAAGAGTGTGTGTTTGTATGGGTGTGTATGTTTGTGAAAAGTGTGTGTTTGGTGTGAAGAGTGTGTGTTTGATGTGAAGAGTGTGTTTGTGTGGGTGTGTATGTTTGTGAAGAGTGTTTGTTTGATGTGAAGAGTGTGTGTTTGATGTGAAGATGTCACGGTACACACACACACAAACAGGTAAGTTCCAATTGCAGTAATTTTAATAGGGTAATCCGTACTCACAATCCAGTCCAAGCAAGGTTCAAAATCCAAAAGGCAGTCCAAAACATAAAACACCAACAAGACACAGGCAAAGGCAGGGCATAGAAGTGTGCGGACATTAAACAACGACTCCGTGAAAAACACTAAAACAGACAGGGTATATATACACACACTGAAATAACAAGGTGATGGGAAACAGCTGTGTGTAATGAACAGATGAGTGGCAGAACAGAATGCTGGGAAATGTAGTCTATTGTGAATGACACCGTGAAAACGAGGACCTCTAGTGAACCCCAGGGAAACACAACCAGACACTGTGACAGAACCTCCCCTCTACGGAGCGGCTACCAGACGCTCCATGACAGAAAACAAGACAAAACAAGAGTCCAGGAGGGAGGTGGAACGGTGGAGGATCAGGGGGAGGGATGGGGGGCCAGGTCCATGGAAGGGAACAGAAACAGGGGGTGATGGTTTAGCCGGCGGCCAGGGCGAAACAGACAGTCCATCGGGCGGCCAGGGCGAAACAGACAGTCCATCGGGCGGCCAGGGCGAAGCAGACAGTCCATCGGGCGGCCAGGGCGAAGCAGACGACCCATCGGGCGGCCAGGGCGAAGCAGAAGACCCATCGGGCGGCCAGGGCGAAGCAGACGACCCATCGGGCGGCCAGGGCGAAGCAGACGACCCATCTGGCGGCCAGGGCGAAGCAGACGACCCATCGGGCGGCCTGGGCGAAGCAGACGACCCATCGGGCGGCCAGGGCGGTGAAGAACCCTCGGGAGGCCAGGGCGGTGAAGAACCCTCGGGCGGCCAGGGCGGTGAAGAACCCTCGGGCGGCCAGGGCGGTGAAGAACCCTCGGGCGGCCAGGGCGGTGAAGAACCCTCGGGCGGCCAGGGCGGTGAAGAACCCTCGGGCGGCCAGGGCGGTGAAGAACCCTCGGGCGGCCAGGGCGGTGAAGAACCCTCGGGCGGCCAGGGCGGTGAAGACCCCTCGGGCGGCCAGGGCGGTGAAGACCCCTCGGGCGGCCAGGGCGGTGAAGACCCCTCGGGCGGCCAGGGCGGTGAAGACCCCTCGGGCGGCCAGGGCGGTGAAGACCCCTCGGGCGGCCAGGGCGGTGAAGACCACTCGGGCGGCCAGGGCGGTGAAGACCACTCGGGCGGCCAGGGCGGTGAAGACCCCTCGGGCGGCCAGGGCGGTGAAGACCCCTCGGGCGGCCAGGGCGGTGACGACCCCTCGGGCGGCCAGGGCGGTGACGACCCCTCGGGCGGCCATGGCGGTGACGACCCCTCGGGCGGCACCGGCTCAGGAACAGACACCGGCTCAGGAACAGACACCGGCTCAGGAACAGACACCAAAACTGTAACAACCACAAGAACAGACACAAACACAGAAACAAACACTGGCTCTGGCGCTGGAACAGGCACTGGTTCTGGAACAGACATTGGCTCCAGCTCTGGAACAGGCACTGGCTCTGGCTCTACCTCCGGCTCTGGAACACGCACTGGCTCTGCCTCCGGCTCTGGAACAGGCACTGGCTCTGGCTCTGCCTCCGGCTCTGGAACACGCACTGGCTCTGGCTCCGGCTCTGGAACGGGCACTGGCTCTGGAACAGACATTGGCTCTGCCTCCGGCTCTGGAACAGGCACTGGCTCTGCCTCCGGCTCTGGAACGGGCACTGGCTCTGGAACAGACATTGGCTCTGCCTCCGGCTCTGGAACAGGCACTGGCTCTGCCTCCGGCTCTGGAACAGGCACTGGCTCTGCCTCCGGCTCTGGAACAGGCACTGGCTCTGCCTCCGGCTCTGGAACAGGCACTGGCTCTGCCTCCGGCTCTGGAACAGGCACTGGCTCTGCCTCCGGCTCTGGAACAGGCACTGGCTCTGCCTCCGGCTCTGGAACAGGCACTGGCTCTGCCTCCGGCTCTGGAACAGGCACTGGCTCTGCCTCCGGCTCTGGAACAGGCACTGGCTCTGCCTCCGGCTCTGGAACAGGCACTGGCTCTGCCTCCGGCTCTGGAACAGGCACTGGCTCTGCCTCCGGCTCTGGAACAGGCACTGGCTCTGCCTCCGGCTCTGGAACAGGCACTGGCTCTGCCTCCGGCTCTGGAACAGGCACTGGCTCTGCCTCCGGCTCTGGAACAGGCACTGGCTCTGCCTCCGGCT
>JAPDVR010000146.1:0-7500 GCA_026230005.1 Gila orcuttii | reverse complement strand
ATTATATATGAATATACATATTTTTTTTAATAATTTTTATTTTTTATAACATATTTTTCTTAAATATATACATGCATGTGTGTGTATTTATATATACAAAATAATTATACACACTACACACACATATTTTATGTAAACAAAACTTTTATTTTGGATGCGATTAATCGCGATTAATTTTTTCCCAGCCCTAATAAATATTAAATATTGTTAAAGACAAGTAAAGTGGCAGTAATAAAATATGAACAAATAATCAAATTATGATCAGTAGCACAAATACATACAATACAGCAAATATACAAATTAAATAAGCAGTGCTTTTCAGGTTTTTAAGGTGCAGAAATCGAATAAAGTAATCAAATGTAAAATAACACTATAGTCTTCATTGGATAAATTAAATATAGATTAAACCTTATTAAAGTTTCAAAAGTTATTCAGCCAAGAGCAATGAGTGATTTGTTTCTCTATCCTTTGCAGTTAAAGCTACACTGTCATTTTTTAAGTTGGTTCTTAGCAAAAAAATACTTTGTTCTTTCAAAATTATATGTGCTCATTAATGTGTAATTACTTCCACCAACTAATCAAGTATTCTCGTAAGCGTAGAATCTGCCATTTAGAAATCAGAATAAGAATCAGAATCAGAAAGAGCTTTATTGCCAAGTGTGCTTGCACACACAAGGAATTTGTTTTTGGTACTGAGGCTTCCAGTGGACATATACAAATACAAATACAACAAGAAACATAATACTACAAATTATAAGAATAAAAAATAAAAATATAAATATATGAGAATAAAAGTATCACAGTTGGGTTTAGTCAGAATAGACATTTTCAGATTTACAGATTATGAACATATTTACAGTGTTTTGAATATTATAAATATATAAATCTACATATAAGTATCACCGGAGTTGTAGGGTATTGCACTAAACAGTGGGAGTATTGCACTTCAGGCATATGCCTTGGGAGGAGTGTTAACTGTTCAGGAGGGAAATGGGCTGTGGGAAGAAACTGTTCCTGTGCCGAGATGTTCTTGTGGCCAGTGATCTGAGTCGCCGTCTTGACGGTAACAGATCAAACAGGAGGTGTCCAGGGTGAGTGGAGTCTGTGATAATTTTACCTGCTCTCTTCCTCACTCTGGAAGAGTACAGGTCCTGGAGGGTTGGCAGGGGGGCACCAATGATCCTCTCCGCAGTCCGGACTGTCCGTTGTAGTCTCCTGATGTCTGATTTGGTAGCTGAACCAAACCAGACAGTGATGGAAGTGCATAAGACAGACTCAATAACGGCTGAGTAGAACTGAATCAGCAGCTCCTGTGGCAAGTTGAACTTCCTCAGCTGGCGAGGGAAGTACAGTCTCTGCTGGGCCTTTTTCACAATGGAGTCAATGTGATTGTCCCACTTCAGGTCCTGAGAGATGGAAGTGCCCAGGAACCTGAATGACTCCACTGCTTCCACAGTGCTGTTCATGATGGTGAGTGGGGGGAGTGCTGGGCTGTTCCTCCTGAAGTCCACGATCATCTCCACTGTTTTGAGCGTGTTCAGCTCAAGGTTGTTATAACTGCACCAGACAGCCAGCTGTTCAACCTCCAGTCTGTAAGCAGACTCGTCACCGTTTCGGATGAGACCGATGACAGTGGTGTCGTCGGCAAATTTCAGGAGCTTGACAGTGGGGTCTTTAGCAGTGCAGTCATTAGTGTACAGGGAGAAGAGCAGTGGGGAGAGAACGCACCCTTGAGGGGCGCCAGTGCTGGTGGTGAGAGTCCTGGATGTGAGTTTCCCCAGTCTCACTCGCTGCTGCCGGTCCGTCAGGAAGCTGGTGATCCACTGACAGATCGAGGATGGTATGGAGAGCTGGGTCAGTTTGGCTGTGAGAAGACCAGGCATGATGGTATTGAAGGCCGAACTGAAGTCCACAAAGAGGATCCTTGCATAAGTCCCTGGTCTGTCGAGATGTTGCAGGATATAATGCAGTCCCATGTTGACTGCATCATCCACAGACCTGTTTGCTCTGTAAGCAAACTGAAAGGGATCCAGCAGGGGTCCAGTGATGTCCTTCAGGTGGGCCAGCACCAGTCTTTCAAACGACTTCATGACCACAGACGTGAGAGCGACAGGTCTGTAGTCATTAAGTCCAGTGATTTGGGTTTTTTTGGGGACAGGAATGATAGTGGAGCGTTTGAAGCAGCAGGGAACTTCACACTGCTCCAAAGATCTATTGAAGATCTGCGTGAAGACCGGGGCCAGTTGGTCAGCGCAGGCTTTTAAACAAGCAGATTAGATGCCGTCTGGGCCTGAGGCTTTCCTAGTCTTCTGTTTTTTGAAGACTCGGCTCACGTCCTCCACACAGACCTTAAGCTCAGGTTGGCTGGCAGGAGAGTGGAGTGGGAGTGCAGGAGGTGATGGTGAATGTGTGAAGTGCTGGTTAGAGCCGGTGTGTGGTGTGAATGAGGGCTTTTCAAACCTGCAATAAAATGAGTTTAAATCATCAGCCAGGTGTTGATTGTCCACAGATCGGGGGGATGGTGACTTGTAGTTGGTGATGTTCCTCAGGCCATTCCAGACTGATGATGGGTCGTTGGATGAAAACTGTTTTTTCAGTTTATCAGAGTAGCTTCATGTAGTTTATCAGAGTAGCTCGTATGTATTTAGAATACATACGAGCGAGCCGCTCGAATGGCGGAAGCCATGTTGCGCATTCATCTTGAAAATACATTAGCCAAAGAGGGACATACCTGGAAATTCAAGCTTCGACTTTCGCGTTTTTACACTCAGTGGCCCCGTGACGAATGCGAGGGGAGATTACTCACGACTGCCGGCAGATTTGAAATAATACGGCCACCGTATGAGTTAAAATGCCCTCGGAATGGGAGGGGCTGGAAAGTAATATTCAGTTGGTAGTCATATACAATTTCACCGCTAGATCGGAGAAAATCCTACACAGTGTAGCTTTAACATTAAAAACACTGACAGCGGTAGGATTATTAGGCTGCTGTCACTTTAAGACTGAATGCAAGGATCCAATATACTGTTACACGTGTTTTCTTTCTCAACTGTTTACGTTCATTTAAAGGGATAGTTCACCCTAAAATGAAAATTAGCCCATGATTTACTCACCCTGAATTCATCCTAGGTGTATATGATATTCTTCTTTCAGACGAAGCTTTATAATAAGAGTGAATGGGTGTCTGTCTTTGGAAGTCCATAAAAGTGCATCTATCCATGATACAAGTGCATTTATCCATAATAAAAGTGCATCTATCCATGATAAAAGTGCATCTATCCATGATAAAAGTGCGTCTATCCATCATAAAAGTGCATCTATCCATGATAAAAGTGCATCTATCCATGATAAAAGTGCATCTATCCATGATAAAAGTGCATCTATCCATGATAAAAGTGCGTCTATCCATCATAAAAGTGCATCTATCCATGATAAAAGTGCGTCTATCCATCATAAAAGTGCATCTATCCATGATAAAAGTGCATCTATCCATGATAAAAGTGCATTTATCCATGATAAAAGTGCATCTATCCATGATAAAAGTGCTCTACGCGGCTCTGCGGGGGTTAATAAAGGCCTTCTGAAGCAAAGCGATGCGTTCATGTAAGAAAAATATTAATATTTAAAAATGTATCAACAAAAATAACTAGTTTTCGGTAGATGGCCGTACGCATCGATTTACTCCAAAAGAGTAAAGGTCATTGCACACTGAGTCCGAAATTTTCGTATGCGTTTTTTCGTGTTCGTCAGGCCAAAAATTCGTCACGCACAGAAACCTTGCACACTGAGTCCGATGCGTATTTATTAAACCTTTGCGGAAAAAAATGCAAAAAATACTAAATGTGTCATGATTCTGCCCTCGTGTCCTTGATTTTCTTTAGTCTTGAGGCAGGATCATGACAGACCCGTGTTTTGTGTGCAAGCACATGGCCTTGTGTTTGGGCCATGTGCTTGCGTTGTCTCGTCACCTAACCCCGCCCCCTTGTTACCCTTGTTTAGTCATCATTAATTAATCGGTGTCACCTGTTATGTTATCATTAGTCTCCCTATATCATCCCCTTGTGTTTGCTGTCCTGTGTCGGTTCATTGTGAAACCTGCTGTGATGTTACACTCTGTGAATCCTGCCTGTTTGCTATAGTTACGTGTGAGTCATTGCTAAATATTACCTGTGAGTATCTTGTCTTAGTTACGTGTCCTGTGAAGATCCTGTTAGTGTATTTGCTGTTAGTTAGCGTCTAGTCTTCTGTCTAAGTCTTAGTCTAGTTAGTCATCCTCTGCCTTGTCTTGTTTTACCCCATTGTGGGCATTATTTTCCCCTTTTTGTCTTCAATAAATTGTGTGTTTAGTGTACTCTGTCTGCGCCTGGGTTCTCCTTCCTCACCGTCATAACAAAATGGATTCGTAAAGCAGTGAGGATGATTTTGTTGCCCTCTCTCTTCTTAAAAAGAGAAAAAGAAAGAGGAAATATTGGGTCCATCCAATCCTGAGATTGCGCCGAGAGGAAGGAGAGTTTCAGCTCCTTAAAAAGGAGTTGCGAAATTATCCCGTGCGATTCAAAATTTACCTCAGAATGTCAGTGGAACAGTTTGATGCTTTGTTAGCGATACTGGAGCCACATATTAAAAAGAAGACCACCAATTTCCATGAACCGAGACTGGCAGTATGTCTAAAGTATGGACATGGACACACACACACACACACACGGCCGGCGGAAGCGCTGGGCAGACAGAACAGCTGTAGCTATATAGGTTATATTTTGTACCCGAATAATAAATACTTGTCAGACGCAATTCTGGATTTTGTCGTTCGCTTGTACGGTGGCTCTGAATTGTCAAAAAAAACTCTCAAAATGCTGGCTGTGGATGCGAAAAACGCAGAAAATCGAACCCGATCTGAATTTTTATTACGGACGAAAGTTTCGTAGACAGTGTGCAAGCGTGATTGACACAACATGAGGTCGAATTTTTTTTTTAACGTGCAAAAATTTCGGATGCAAATTTTGGACTCAGTGTGCAATGGCCTTAACACTTGAACTTGAACTTGACGCACAACATGATGACAAATGCGGTTGCCCAGCCGTGTGTGTTTGAACCGGGGGGGGGGGGCGTCAATTGCCGTCATTACGTTGTGCACCAAGTTCAAGTGTTACTCTTTTGCCGTAAATCAATGCGTACGGCCGTCTGCCGGAAACTAGTTATTTTAGTCGATAAAGTTTTAAATATGGTTATTTTTCTAACACGAACGCAGACGGGATTTCCCAGCACTGTGTAGTAACGGAGACACGTGATCGAGATCTGCCCGCGACTGCCGAGTAGCTCACGGCGGCGGCGCTGTCTATTATTGGTCCAAACTAATAAACGGTCCGTGAAGCACAAACGAGTAGCGCAGTTTCGTTCCGCTTTCATTTTGTTTGCCATTCACTGCTGGGAAAGTTGCGGAAACCTATAACAACATTTGGTCGCACCAGCAGGAAAAATGGTCGCAGTCTGGAGCCCCGGACATGAAATGAAAAGTCACCCCGTTTATTTTCTAATTGCATGTTGTAGATATTATTGTGAACAGTTCATCCATGCATATGTTTCTTTCTTTTTTTGACATTGTGATGTTTAATCAAAATGTCATAACTGGATCTTCCAGTAAAACCAAGTAAGACTTCTCTCTGGTGACATATGCAGGACTTCTCCAATCCTTTAGTGAGATTAAACCCCTGCAAACTCACATTCGTGCTTAAATATTTTACAAACTGTTTTATTGATTAATGTATTTGTCTTTTCCCCCTCAGGGTGCATATAGGATGTTTACTAACAGCACCTGCCTAAAGCACATGATTCTGAAAATACGGCGAGACGCACGCAACTTTGAGCGATATCAACACAACCGTGACCTTGTCACTTTCCTCAACAAATTCGCTGATACTCAGCTGGAGCTCCCGAGAGGCTGGGAGATCAAAACTGACCCGCAGGGCAAGGTGAGCTTCCACACGCCTCACACACACTCAGAGTTGTGCAGTTCAGGCAAGGTTTAGTGTGTGTGTGTGTTTTTTTTGTGATTTATGAGGACATCAATTTGTATAATGACATTGGTATTACACTGGTATTACAATGTGAACGTGATTTATGAGGACATTTCCTGAGTTCTCGTATTTCAAATGGCTTTATAAACATACTAAACAGTGTGTTATTAAAAATATAAAAATCCATAAAGTTTTATGTGATGGGTAGGTTTAGGGGTCGGGTTAGTGTGTGTGTGTGTGTGTGTGTGTGTTAGTGATGCGCGGGTCGGCTTTTTTTCTAACCCGCGGGTCCCGCTTTTATGAAATTATTTGGCCTGCCCCGCACCACTGTATCTATTTTTACAACCACTCCACACCCGTGACCATTAAATAGACATACTAGGCATTGTAATGTAAATGAAAACAGCTTTTATTTCAGCCTGAAAGTGCTTGGAAACATCGCCCTGTAAACTCGCAACAACAGACGATTATGAAGATGAGCATGAATGTGGGAGTTGCTTGGCTCGCCGCTTTCGTGACGTGTCACGTGACGCAAAGGTCTGGGGACATCATGCAAGTTATGTTGCTACGGCCTTCGTATTGTCACCTTATCAAAGAATCTAATAAAATAGGAAAATTGCATGCAACATACATGGATTTTTTTTTTTTTTAAATGTATGACCCGCCCCAACCCGCACCGCACATAAAGTGACAATTTCTTTACCCGCGGGGTCCGTGGGTTATGAGACGACCCGCGCATCACTAGTGTGTGTGTGTGTGTGTGATGGGTAGGTTTACAGGTATAAGGTTAGTGTAGGGGGACATAATATACAGTTTGTACTGTATAAAAACCATTATGTGTATGGAATGTCCTATCAAGTATAGCAAAACAAACCTGTGTGTGTGTGTGTGTGTGTGTGTGTGTGTGTGTGTGTGTGTGTGTGTGTGTGTGTGTGTGTGTGTGTGTGTGTGTGTGTGTGTGTGTGTGTGTGTGTGTGTGTGTGTGTGTGTGTGTGTGTGTGTGTGTGTGTGTGTGTTGCTGTGGTAGTCATTCTTTGTGGACCACAACAGTCGGGCAACGACCTTCATTGACCCCAGGATTCCCCTTCAGAACGGGCGACTGCCCAACCACCTCACACACAGACAGCACTTACAGAGACTGCGCAGCTATAGTGCCGGAGAGGTACAGCACACACACACATCATGTGGAAATATATTTCATGATTTCAGATTTATTTAAGGAGGCCTGCAAAGTTATAAAGCTCGTATTCTCCCACAAATGGGATTTATTTGATCTAACAGAGAACGCTGATCCAGACCTGTCTATATTAGCAACAAAGGCCAACGCAAAGAAAAAAGGCGAGGCTTAAGTGTTGTTTGTGTGTTTCAATTCGAAAGCAAAACCGTTCTGGATGCTTTAGAAGCCTTGGAAGCTGAAACTTGCTATTATTAACCCTCTGAGGTCGGCTATCGCGCCGGCGCGATAGTCTTGCTTTTTTTCTTATCA
>JAPDVR010000145.1:0-25626 GCA_026230005.1 Gila orcuttii | reverse complement strand
AATATAAAATAACTGTTTTCTATTTGAATGTTTTAAAATGTAATTTATTCCTGTGATTCAAAGCTGAATTTTGAGCATCATTACTCCAGTCTTCAGTGTCACATGATCCTTCTGAAATCATTCTAATAGCTATGCTAATTATTCCGATTAATATCACTGTTGAAGACAGTTGTGTTGCTTAATGTTTGTGGAAACCATGATACATTTTTTTAGCATTTTTTTTTTTTTTTAAATAGAAAGTTCAAAAGAACAGCATTTGTCTGAAATAGAAGTCTTTTGAAACATTATGAATGTCTTTACTGTCACTTTTGCTCAATTTAATGCATCCTTGTGAAATAAAAGAATACATTTATTTTAAATTCTAAAATAACACAAAAAAAAAAATCATACTGACCCCAAACTTTTACAAAATAAAAATTTATTTATTTAGTTAGTTTGTGAATTATTTTTACACCCAGCTTCTTAAGGTATAGATTACCCTTTCAAAAATGTACATGGTATCATTGGTATCAATTGGTATTTTATGGTACTTACCATGGACCTGAATGATTACCACATTCATATGGTATTTACATTATACTCCAAGGTTCTTCAAAGAGTAGTATTGTACTAGTACATGTCCAAAACAACAGTATTTTTGGTACTTTTATGTTCGTGTAAGCTTAGGTTTAAAATTATTTCATCTTGTACAGTTTATGAAATGTTTATGGTCAGGGTACTTCACATACAACAAAAAATAAATTCTATTCATCATTCACTTTACTCTAAATCAAACCTGTTCTGCAGGTTGTCGTGCCGGGCCCAGTAGGCTCCACTGTGGTCCTCTATGCAGTTGTCTACATACTGGGCCAGGGTAGAAGAGGCCCACACATTTATTAGTTTTATCCTAGGCCGTGTGGTTTTCAGCTCCAGCCCTGCTGCTGGAAAAGCCTGTTCAGAGCTGAGCGAGGGGTGACAACTGGGGCCGCTGTGGCCTCTATAAATAACAGCCCGACTCTGAAAATAAGCCCTGAGCTTCCATTTGCATTGTTAGAACATCATCCGTTTAACCTACATCAGGATTGGTGTCAACACAACCAGGGCCGTCGGAGTGGCTTGCTCCAAATTAGTTTCAGAGTTTTAATAGACTTGGAAAATTGAGTTATCCTGACCCATAATGACAGTTTACTCTGCTGTGACTTTACGAGCTGATGCTGTGTGTCTCAGTTATATAACAATTGCTGATTTTGAATAGTCATAGATGTGTGATTGACTGTTAAAGCAGGTGTGTGTTGTTTTGAGCCTATGACCTCTTAAACAAACAGTCTGTGTGATGTTGGTTTCTTTAGCCTTTTGGCCTAAAGGGCAGCTGAACAACTTTACTCACCAATGGAGATTTATGGGTTGTTAACGCTCAGGTTGGACTAGCATGTTGGGATTGATTGACCTTTATTTATTGAGTAGCACACAAACTGTCTCTTCATCAAGTTCTTATTCTTGTCAATTTTGACCAGGCACCTAACTTTTCATGAATTGGGAAGCTTCATGGTTTAAAAACAAATGTACTGCAGGATATATATATATATATTTTTTAAAGAAAGCAAAACTTTCAAACAAGGATGTATTAAATTGATCAAAAGTGACAGTAAAGGTATTTATAATGTCACAAAAAAAATATTTCAAATAAATGCTTTGCTTTGAACTTTCTATTTATCAAAAAAAACCTGACATTTTTTTATCACGGTTTCTACAAAAATATGAAACGGCACAACTGTTTTTAACATTGATAATATTCAAAAATGTTTCATGAGCAGCAAATCAGCATATTAGGATGAAGGATCATGTGACACTGAAGACTGGAGTAATGATGCTGAAAATTCAGCTTTGCATCACAGGAATAAATTACATTTTAAAACGTATTAAAATAGAAAACAGTTATTTTAAGTTGTAATAATATTTCACAAAATTACTGTTTTTACTGTATTTTTGATCAAATAAATGCAGCATTGGTGAGCAGAAGAGGCGTGTTTCAAATACTAACCCCAAACTTTTGAACAGTCATGTATAGTCCAACAGTTTCAACTTTCTAGGGTTAGCAAAAATGAAGAGGAAGCAAAAGGATGCGTATGGGCTTGACACAACATTTTTAAAAACAAATAAAGATTCTTTAGTATGCCCAATAACACATATGGTAAATCTGTCATTCAAACAAGCAGTTGTTCCATCTGCTTGGAAGATGGCTACAGTTGTCCCAATCTACAAATCTGGGATAAATTAAATTTGAAAAATTATAGGCCAATTAGTATTCTTCCTATTATATCTAAGGTAGCAGAAAAATGAGTATCAAATCTTTTGACTAATCATCTAAATAAGGGTTTTAATTCTTTACATCCAATGCAGTTTGGTTTCCGTAGAAATTACTCAACAGATTCAGCAAACTGTTTGTTTGTTGAGAGAGTGAAATGCTTATTAGATAAGAATGCATGTGTGTGTGCTGTCTTTTTAGATTTAAAGAATGCATTCGACACCGTTGACCATCAGGTGCTCTTATCTAAACTAACAAATTTTAATTTCTCAGAAGAAGCAATACTTTGGGTAAAATCTTATCTCTCAAATAGGAAACAATGTGTATGTATTGATGGTGTGAAATCTTCTTATATTCCTTGCTCTAAGGGGGTTCCACAAGGTTCTATTTTAGGACCAATTTTATTTTCACTTTACATTAAGGATTTACCTGAAGTATGTAAAGATGTAAATATTAAGTTATATGCAGATGATGTAGTTATTTATACCCATGCAAAGAAAAAGCCTCGATTACCTTTGACCTCTGCTATGACTAATGTACAGGATTGGCTTATTAGGACAGGTTTAATATTGAACACAAAAAAATCTGTGTGTATGATGTTTTCAAAACGGTTAGTAGAGATGACGCATTCAAATGTATTTATAGGAGGACAGGAAATAGAACTTGTGAAAGAGTTTACGTATCTTGGAGTTACTTTAGATTCTACTCTCACTTTTAAAAGCCATGTAAAAAAGTTGTCTAATATTGTTAAATTTAATTTAAAGAATTTTAGGTATATTAGGTCCTTTTTGACAGTTGGTGCTGCAAGGTTGTATTTATATTCAATGATTTTTTCGCATATGCAGTATTGCTTCAGTAGTTGGTCTTTTACGAGCAACTCAATTCTTAAGTCAATAGAAATACTGTATAAGAAGGCGATAAAAGTGTTTGATAAAAAAAACCCCTTTCATTTCACCACTGTAAAATAAATAAAAAACATAATCTATTGAGTTTTGAAAATTGTAAAAATTGTAATTATGCGTGCTTTGTTTATAAGGTCTGGCATGGCCTTGCTCCACCTCCATTGAAGGAGTTTATTAAACAGAGGGCAGATTGTGGTATTGGTACCAGGTCTGTCAGTAGAGGGGACTGGGAAGTACCAAATAGGCGAACATCCTTTGGCCAGAAAGTTATATCAGTGATAGGGAGCAAATATTTTAATAGGTTGCCACAGTCAATACGACACTGTTCTGCTTATCACACTTTTAAAGAACATCTTAAGAAGTGGCTTATGAAAAATCAAGTGTGTAAACATTTTTCTTAGTAATTTTTGTGATGTGTTTTTATGTATTGTGTTTTTAGTTGAGTCTTGTGTATAGTGAGTATTTGTTATTGTGTGTACCTGCCTAGGGACTACGGACGTAAATTAGCAATACTGCTATAACCTGGCTTGTTTACATCTTTTATTCTGTAAAAAGTAAAATGGTTTACAAATGCTGTTTCATGTTGACTTGAGGTTGAATTCAGTTCTAAATGTTTTTTAAAAAACGATCAGTCCACGTCTAATAATTGAGTAAAATGCATTTGTAATTTATCATAATTTATTTAATCATTTTGTGTTTCAGATGATGTCCCATACACAAAGGGAAGTAAAGACGCTGCAAGTGACAGCACCGGCCTCACCAAGAGGTGCAGTCTCGCTGGTAAGTTGGCATGTGACCCGGCAGAACTAAAACCTGCAGGTAACTGCTGTTAATGCTCCTTGTGAAACCCCTGCATTATATCAGAAATGTGTTCGGCTCTAGATTGAGGCTCTTTAGTAAGGAGTTCAGCACACATACAGTGTCTCGTACCTTGAGGTGAAGAGACTGTTCGTCTGTGATAATGCTGATATTTGATGTCTTCGGACCACCTCAGTCGCTCTCTCTGTTCTTTTCTCTTTATCCGTTGGGCTTGTGAGGAATTAGTGTCAGTTTTTTTTGTCTTTACTGGTTTACCACACTGACACTCACTATCAGAGAGTCACTATAGAGATTTAACAGCAGTAATAAATTATCTAATAAACAGCATTATAGAATATTTATCCTCATTTTGTCATGCGGAATAGAATAATCTCTTTTCCTTAACGGTGTCCTCATTACTGTTATGAGTGGCATTCTAAATATGTGTGATATTTTTACGAAAATGTGTATTATATTGTTTGTTAGTGACAAAAAACACAAAAAAACTATACATTCAATACATATAATTCAAAGAGATTCTGTTTTTATGTTATTAAAGTGAATATTGTTAAACCAATGCACAAAGCATAACAGTTTATAAAAGCTATCAAACAATTTGTCTTTATTCTGTCATAATTATTTGAGTAATTAAAGCTTCTTCATCCAAAATACCTTCCCCTTAATGGGGTCCTCATAACTGTCATGAGTGTAAATTATTTCTATTTTTCTTAAATCATATATAATATTTGTGTTAATTTAAAGGGGTCATATAATGCCATTTTTTTACAAGTTAATATGAATCTTTTGGGTCTAAATGAAAACTTTGTAATATAGTTTTATTAAAAATTCTCATTAGTATTATAAGAAAACCCTAATTTTACCTGGTCAAAAACAGCTCTGTTTTCAGCACGCCGTTTCAGTGCATATGCCTTTAAATGATAATGAGCTTTGCTGACTCCGCCCCTCTGTTCTGTGGGGCGTTTTGACACCAGGCACATGGAGTGTTGCCTTGACAACAGTTGAGAGTATAGACATAGATATAAACACTAGATGTCGCCTTGGAGTTCTAAACATTCGTCCATCTTGGAACAGGGGTCTTGTCATAGGAAGTAGCTAGGTAACGCTGAATTCATGGATGATGTCGGACTTTTGTGCTGCGTATGGATGTTTACACAAACGAAATCTAAAAACCAGACAGCAAGGGATTACATTTCACAAGATTGTGAAATTTTGTAAATTTTTTAAAATTTCTCTGGACTCTATAATAAATACATGTCTGACCGTTGGAACGAACCAAAACAACTAGAAAATCGCATTCATGACGATTTATGGTGATTTTATTTCCGTTAGACCTTTTCCTATATTGACGCTGATGAGGGGTTCCCCTGTTTCAAGATGGCGGCTCTATTGACGCATTCGTTCCAATGAACTGCCGTAGCCAAGGCGACATCTAGTGTTTATATCTATGGAGAACCTTCTGTGCAATGGAAATGTTCTATATATGTTAAAGGTTCTTCATGGAACCACCAATGCCAATAAATAACCTTTATTTTTAACACAGGTTTCACTTAGACACTTAGTGTTACCACGTTAACTTGAACACCTGTGTACACCGTTTTTAATTACACATTAACCATAACGCGTTGTTCATTATAAACGTGGGATTATGAATTATATTGAGAACGTCATAACGTTACATAGAAAACATGCCGTAATATACCCTGAGTGTAAACATTAGCCGCATTCATCGTGAATAAGCATGCAAGTGATTTGCAAAGATTAATATTTAAAGGTTAATAAAACATACACTCACTTCTTCTGGAGGTGCAGCAGGAACACGAATAGTTGGTACCGATTCTGTTTTCAGGACCAGCTTCTTAGCAAAACCAGATTTACACTGACCCTCGTTTAGAAAGCAGTCTGGTGAGAAATGATTAGCGCAAACATAAAAGCATTTACGTAGATCGTTGGGAATATTCCCTTCAAAAATAAAACTCAGCCACTGCGTCTTCAGCGGTTCGAGTTTAGGAACATTAAAATGACTGCTGTGTTCATTATTACAGCCAAGAACAGAACACCACAATCGCTTAGACGCCATTCTGCTCCAGTGTATCAACAATGGCGGACTACGATTTTTTTAAATCAAAAGTGACAGTAAAAGCAACACAACACAGCACAGTAAGCAGCACAACTGTTTTCAACATTGTTAATGATCAGAAATGTTGCTTGAGCTGCAAATCAGCATATTGATTTCTGAAGGATTATGTGACACTAAAGACTGGAGTAATCACAGGAATAAATTGGATATTAAAATTTATTCAAATAGAAAGGTGATTTTAAATTGCAGTAATATTCCACAATATTACTGTACACACACACACACACACACACACACACGCGTACACACACACACACACTTTTGGCTGATTCCAAGTGTCCAATGTGAAAATTGGCCTAATGTTTTTCCTCATAAAAAAGTTATTTTTTACACTGCTTGGACATGGTTTGAGAAAATCTCCCTTGTTTGTTCGCATAATGTATAAATGTATTGCACACAGCCTGCTACACACACTGCAGTACTACCATCTGTCCTTCATGAAATGGTTAAATGAATCTGAGTTCCATGTCACAATGCATGGCTACACAAGCTCCCGTAGGTGGCTTACCTGCTGCGAATGTCCATGTGCTGGTGCATGTGTGTTTTATTGTGTGTGTTTGTGTACGCACAGATGAGCAGAGAGGTGTGACGACGGTGGAACTGATTAAAAAAGAGGGCAGCAGTCTCGGCCTCACGATCTCCGGAGGTTGTGACAAGGACGGCAAGCCAAGAGTGTCAAACCTGAGACCAGGAGGTCTCGCAGCCCGGTGAGAAACACATCAGTGACTCAACTGCCAGTAGAAACATTTCATTTCTTGAATGTTGCCTTTTTACAGCTCTTCCACAGCTCTCAGTTGTGTGTTCAGTGTGTGTGTTTTTCAGGGCCATAGCCGCCATAGGCATTGAGGGGGGAAATAATTGGAAATGGCCAAATTGTCTCCCCAATATTTTGATATTGTAAATGCTGCTCTCCATTACGCACATCTCTGTTGTAAGGGTGACAAACAGTTTAAAAATGAATGCCTCAGCGGTCTAACAGCGCTTGTCAAGGTCAAAATAATGGCCAATCAGACCAAAGAAGGCGGGGATTACTGTTAACTGAAGATGAGTGTGAATTCCAACGCAACGCTTTTAGTTTTTACAGTGAAAGAGTCCGTGGTAAAATTCAAGCAGCTAAACATTTAATATTTGACAACGATGGATATGTTCAAAAACCCACAGTAATATAGTGATGCAAACTACTCAACTTTTTAGGAGAATTTTGGTATTTTGAATTGAAAAGATGCTATCATTTAAATGATCCTTGTCATTCATAACTGAATGTGATGAGACAAGAAACATTTTGTGTTTTTTACATATAAGACATACAAACAGAGTGAATGTGTGCATATTTTTAAAGCCCCTTTCACATAGAGCGTTGATCCCAGAAAATTGCCATAGAATTGCTAGAGTATCTTCTGTGTGAATGCAAACACGTCCCGGGATTGATCCCGGGATGGGGACCGAGTAACATTGGGCCCTGTGTGAACAAAAGGCAGGACCAATGTCGTAAGGGGTGTGTCGTAGTGATGACGCATGTGTCATTGCAGTGACGTAGTTATGGTGCGACTCTTTGATCGGGGGTTTTAAATGCAGATCAACGTTCATGTTGCACATTAACAAAGAAGAAAGTGTGTGTTCCTCAAGGAACAAAGGAAGGACAAAAAAATGTCTGTAAACACGTTACATCCTGATGTCACGCTTCTTTACAGGGAGGTGTGTGAACGCACACACAGATTCCAGAAAATCACTGGCAGTGGGAATCAAGCGATCCCGGGTCAAATCCCGGGACACATTATCTGTGTGTTTTTCGGAATCTATGTGTGAAAGGGAAATATTATTTGCGAAGAGTTTAAATTGATAACTTCACTATAGGCTTCACTATATACAGTTAGCTTCTTTTACCATTCTTATTTCTTCTTTATTCCCTTAAATCCCTTTGAATCCTATATGTAATTTCCTTAAATAAAAAGACCACCCCTCCCCCCAAAAAACTGTGAAATAAAAATGTGAATAACAACTATAATAGTATCTCAAATGATGTGTAGTGTGCGCGATGCATCATGTTTACTCACACAGCTCTTAAACCTCAGGATCTGAGCTGCTCTTGTGTGTGTGTGTGTGTGTCCGTCCTCAGGATGTGGGCTGCTCATTCACATCAGCCTCTAGTGTGACAGGCTGACGTAGTCCTAACGTGACCGCTCTCCCTCTGTCACACACACACACACACACACACACACACACACACACACACACACACACACACACACACACACACACACACACAGGATTGATGTGCATATTCCTGCATGCAGAGTTGCAGCCAGGTGATCTAAACCCTGTGACTCTGTGTTTGATTGAATGCTTTTATATTATCAGTTGATCAAGGTCTAGTGCAGATGTGCAAGCTTGTAATTAGTATGTGTGTTAATGCTGTTTAACTCCAGTGCATAATTATGCAGAATCACAAAATTATGTGTTTGGTTTTGCCTTTGGTTGTGTGCTCACGTGTAAATGAAGTACTCTTGTGTGTCGTCATTGTGTCGGTGGCGAGTGTGTGTGGTTGTCTCAGTTAATGGGATGCTTACAGGCAAAATCCCAGAGCTGGGTGACAGCAGCGGCTTAAATTAGCTTCTACAACAGTACATGAGGAGTCAGCTTTACTAACATCACACATATATACACTCACACAAAACAGGTACCTGCTGCACGACGCAAACACACACCTTTCTGCAGCAGAAGCAGTATAGTGATGATTTCCCATGTTGTGTAGTCAGTGCAGCCGTGTTATATGGATTTAATATTGTGCTTTGGATTTAGATCTGTGAATGAAAGAGTTAAAGGCGATAAAGTAGATGTCATTGCCAATAGTAGATTTTTAGACGCTACCGTTCAGTTTGGGGTTGGTGAGATTTGTTTTAAAGTTTTTTAAAGAAGTCTCTTATGCTCACTTGCATTTATTTGATCAAAATACAGTAAAACATTAATATTGTGAAATATCACAATTTAAATATAATTTATTCCTGTGACTGTAACTTTTCAGCATCATAATATTGCTTAATATTATTACAATAATTTAAAATAACTTTTTATTTGAATATACTGTATTTTATAATGTAATTTATTCCTGTGATGCAACATGCGTTCTTGCTGACTAAAAAAATTACACTAACCCCAAATTTTTGAACTGTAGTTTATGTTCTGCTTTTATATTTCTGTATATGTCTTATGAGAAACAGTATAAGGGGAGAATTGTGATGCTTAGTAATATGACGGCTCAATATATAATGCTTAATATAATGGAAAGTCTTTTAGTTAAAAGAGCCACTTGTTTTTGAGGTTTTGTGTAGTTATTTACTGTAATTGAAATGAAGAGTCCTACTATTGTTATCAGATCTTATAGACGATTTGAAATATATTTTTGAAACATAATCTTCACAAAAACTGTGCTGTTGGATTCAAATAGCATTTTCCAAGATGGCCAATGAATAAACTGAATTGCCTTAAAAGGACTTACTAAAGTCCTTTTACTGAAACGTAATTTTCATATTAAAAAAGTGGCACGTATTATTGCATAAAACTTTGGCCCTGTGCACATAATTTACATTTAGCAGATGTTTTTATACATAGCAACGTACAGTATATTGCGTTCAGGTCACTTTGTTTTCAGTTTGTGCATTCCCTGGGAATTGAACCCATGATCTTGGCATTGCTAATGACATGCTATACAGTTTGAGCTATTATAAAAGAATAATGTAATATAAAGGAAAATAATGCTTTAAAAGACATACATTCATAAAAATACTTACTAATACTAATACTTACTTACTAAAAAGACTAATAAGTTTACTCTGTAAACTTGTTGCCTAGACAGATAAATCAGCAACTTAAGAATCTACAAGTATGCATGTTACCATAATGTATCACTGCATACTGTACATTCCTTTTTTTGAAAAAAATTAGTTTTTTTTTTTTAATTTTTTCAATCTTCCTTATGTGTTTGTGTGGCAGGAGTGACCAGCTCAATGTCGGCGACTACATAAAGTCAGTGAACGGGATAAACCTGTCCAAGCTCAGACATGATGAGATCATCAGCATGCTGAAGAACATTGGTGAGCGTGTGGTGCTGGAGGTGGAGTACGAGCTTCCTCCATTCGGTACGGACACACGCATCTCCACAATTCAGATTGATTTGATCAAGAATACAGGAAAAAAAAACTAAAACTAATATTGTGTAATATTATTGAAATGTAAAATGTGCTACTTTCATTTTCTAAAATGTAATTTATTCCTGTGAATCTTCAGCATCATTACTCCAATCTTCAGTGTCACAAGATCCTTCAGAAATTAATCTAATATGCTGATTTGCAGCTCTAGAAACATTTCTGATTATTATCAATGCTGAAAATATCAATGCTTATATTTTGTGGAATACATTTTCTTTCAGGATTCTTTGATGAATATAAAGTTCAACAGAACAGCATTTATTTGAAATATAATATTTTATTACATTATAAATGTCTTTACTGTCATTTATTATCAATTTAATGCATCCTTGCTGAGTAAAATAATTAATTTCTTTAAAAAAAATACTATCACTGACCCCTTTTGTTAGTGTACCTTAAGTACTGATAGGCATGGTTTTCTTTGAAGCAAACACCATAGAACATACATATGTGAATCACTGAGTAGTACAGTATAAATATTGAAGTACCTGATACTGCTGTGCTGATCACAGTACAGTAAATTGACTTTTCAGCCATTTAGTCAGCATATTTAGTAATATGTGACAATTGTATTGTTGCATTAGTGTCCTGTGAAAGTAAACATATGTACATTTCAGTGTGTAGAGCTGTATCTCATGCTCCTGTGACAGTAGCTGTTCTCTGTGTGTTTAGCTCCCAGCAATCTCTGCGGCGTCATCTCTAAAACTATCGAAGTGTGCTTGGAAAAAGAAGGCAACAGCTTTGGCTTCGTTCTGAGAGGTACTGAATCCCCATCAGACAGCTTGAAATGTCTTTACCCTAACATCTATGACATAACAATGTGTTTTTAATTTTAACTTATGTTATGACCCTTAAATTGAGAAAAAAAAATACATCAATGATGGCTTGAAATAATCCAGGTTCAATACAAGAACAGCTTTCCCAAACTGGGGTTTGTGAGGGAACTGCAGGGGGTTTGTGCTAATAATGCATGAAATCATAAAAAAATCAACAAGGCTGCATTTATTTGATTACAAGTAAAGTAAAAACAGTAATATTGTGAAATTTTATTATAACTCAAAATACCTGTTTTCTAATTTAATATGTTTAATATGTTTTAGTCCTGTGATCAAAGCTGAATTTTCAGCATCATTACTGCAGTCTTCAGTGTCACATGATCCTTCAGAAATCATTTTAATATGCTGATTTGCTGCTCAAGAAACATTTCATACTATTTATCAATGTTGAAAACGGTTGCTTAATATTTAGTGGAAACTGTGATACATTATTTTCAAGGTTCTTTGATAAATAGAAAGAATTTAGAAATCTGAAATGTCTTTACATAAATATTTCATGTGTTTTTAAATGTTATGACCCTTAAACTGAGGATAAATACACCAATGAGGATTTGAAATCAAACCAGCTATTATTTGCAATTATATTTCTAAGAATATTCCAGGTTTAATACAACAGAAATGCAGTTAAAAAAAAAAATTAAAATACATTTTTATAAATAAAAAAATGTCTAATTAAAATAAATAATTCTAAAATAAAAAAACACTTACCAGAAAAAATAAAAATGTATAATGAACCCTTTTCACAGACTATGACGATGCATTTCCACAGTTATCAACATCGCAAATCTAGTACATTTTTTATATTTATTTTTTTTTTTTAATACTATACTTTGTGTTATATTACCTTGCCAGTAAATAACTAAAAAATGTATTATCACTGCTGTGAGGGTGTTTCTAATACGACTTGAGGGAGTAAATGACAAATTTGACATCTTTCTCTTTTCTGACTGCTGTAATCAATCTATCTCTCTCTCTCTCTCTCTACTGTATTTTTCACTCTTTTGGAAAGTCGTGGAAACTTTATTTTCTTTATTGGTTTCTTTTGCCAATTTAGCATATACAAATATTATAAAAGTTTGACTATAGTCCATGCAAAAGAAAATTCAGCTCTGCATTACTGTTAACACAAATTTTAACAGGACAGAAATTATTTTCTATCCTAATCTACAGCATTGAACAGATCTCCAAAAATGTTTTTTGGAAAGAAAAGGTTATTTAAAAGCATTTGTATTACTCTCAAGGGCAGCAAGTGGTGTGTGTGTGTGTTCAGCTGCATTTTATAACTATTACTAAAGGCAATGGGGTTGGCATGTCAGGTGTGTGTTTCACATGCTTTCAGGGGGCTTTCACGAGGACTGGCATAAGGCTCGACCTCTAGCGGTGACCTACGTCAGGCCCGGCGGACCCGCAGACAGGTGAGATCACGATGACTACAATCTCTGTGTGTGTGAGACACGTTTTTTCCACAAGACAAGGCCCTTCAGAACATCTCTGCTTATTAATTAGCACAATGTCTGAATCATCGTGAAGCTCTCTGTGTATTTGTGTGTGTCACATCAATGCCGTCTGTATGCATCTGGCTTGGTTATTTTTTTTTCTGTATATTTCCATAAAGAGTTTTTATTTTCTCTGAGATGTATTTGGTGTACATTTATGAGAGGATTCTATATGTGTGTGTGTGTGTGTGTGTGTGTGTGTGTGTGTGTGTGTGTGTGTGTGTGTGTGTGTGTGTGTGTGTGTGTGTGTTTGTGTGTGTGTGTGTGTGTGATCGTTGAACCCTGTAAGCTGGTTCTGGAGGCACACATGTTAACTGAAGCATAGGCTGATGACATTAGAATGAGTGAGAAGGGTAGAACACAGCCCGAAGCGCACACACACACAGATAAAACACATGTATATGAAAGCACACTGTTTCAACATAATGCTTTGAAGTGAATTAGATTTGCTTGATAATTACTCTTCCACAATGCTTATTGTTCATGCAAAAGGATGCTTTTATTTTCGAGTTGACGTCTGCATTCACGTCTCATCCGTACTGCTGTCTTTTTGTGTTTCCGTACGTCTCTCCACGTTTCTCCGTCTGTCAGAGAGGGAACCTTGCGAGCGGGCGACCGTGTGTTGAGTGTGAACGGTGTTGCTGTGAATAGACAGAAACATGCTGACGCTCTGACCCTGATCATGCAGAGCAGCCAGGAGGCTTTCTTCCTCATCGAGTACGACATCATGGTCATGGGTGAGCAGACACACAGATGCACGCAGACACACACACACACACACACTTGAGTATGCTTGTGTGCACAGATACTCTCCTGTGGCTTTAATTAGAGTAGAAACATATTCCACTTCCCCTCCACATTCCCATAGGAAAGAAAGAACACCATTGAGATCTCTTTCGCTTCTCCTGGACGGCATTGAGATTAAAGCCTCCTGCTTCTAAAAAAAAAAACCCAAATGATCGGAGCTGCTGTGCGTATTACATTTAAAGCTCTATACTGTTGATATGCTTGTATGTCAAATATGTTAATAATTGATTCTTTTTTTATTTCTCATTAGGAATTTTAAAAGGAACACCTGACACAAAGTTGATACTTAGGGGCCGTTTACACAACTCCGTAAAAAAAAGACAACTTTTTATGGTATATGATTGGCCGTTCATACACACGACAGCAGTGACATCATGCGCATGCGCATGCGCATTACTTGTTCAATCAACAGGCAGGTCGTGTTTCATTACAAAGTGACATCGCCAATTACTGCCCTGGCATGAATAATACAGTGTTTTAAGTCGTTTTAGTGGATATATGTGAACAGGGATCGTTTTGACAACCTTGTCGTCTGTACTCTTAAAACTCCAAGGAAAAATGTTTCCGTTTTTAGCACTTCGTTGTTGTGTAAACGGACCCTTAAATTTAACTGAGATAACATAATCCGTCAAATATTTTAAAGGGGGGTTCTTTCCGTTTTTCTTTCTGTTCAGAAGTTGTTGTTTTTGCGGGGTTTTATATTGTTGAGAGAAATTATTATTTTTATTTAGCAAGGATGCATTAAATTACTTTTAAAAAAAGAACAGCAAAGACATTTATAATGTTACAAAAGATTTCTATTTAAAATAACTGCTGTTCATTTCAACTTTCTATTCGGTAAAGAATCCTAAAATAAAATTATAATAATTGATAATAATAATAATAAATGTTTCTTAAGCAGCAAATCAGCATATTAAAATGATTTCTAATGGATTATGTGAAGGAATAAATTACATTTAAAAAAATATTAAAATAGAAAACAGCTCTTTTACATTTAAAAAATATTTAACAATATTACTGTTTCATCATATTTTAACATTCAAATAAAAAAAATTCTTACTGAGTCCACACTATTAAATGGTATTGTGTGCTATTGAAACAGAAAGGTTTGTTTTGTTACCGTTTTGAAAAAAGAATGAACATATGGTTGGTGGTTTCCTTCTCTCTCTAATTTCTGAATTAGCACTGAAATACCTCATCTTTCTGCTTCTCTCTGGTTCTGGTTTGGCCTCGTATCAGACTCAGTCCAGAAGTCCTCCGGGCCGCTGCAGGTGGACATCGCGCGCTCCGCGGGATCAGTACTGGGACTCAGTCTCACTACCTCTCTCTACATGAACAAACAGGTCATTACTATCCAGAAAATCAAGCCAGCTAGCGTTGCAGACAGGTGAGCACACACTAATGCAAACACACACGTTTAGAACCAACGATACATAAAAATAATCACATACACAGATACATTACCAAGCAGATTATTCTGTCTCTATTTGGACAATTGGTTGATATTTGACCCAATTATCAGCAGCTTGTTGGCTCCAAAACACACCGATAGCCTCATAAATGGATAATGCAGATCAACTTATAGTACATTTTTTTTTAGTATACAAATTTAAATAGATATTGTCTAAAGAGAATTGTGTACATATAATTGCCTAACATTAAATCATATTTATATCACTAATCATTATATTTGCATTATATCTGCATTCTATCTCTTCTTCATATATCTATAATAAACATTTAGCAATCCTCTTCTTTAGCAGTCACTTTTTCACCTCACACCTTCTCGTCTCATCATTTTCACTCTCGCTGTTTCTTGCTTTGCTCAACATAAATGAATTTCTCTCCTTGTTACCACCACTATCCATCTCTCTCTTGCTGTCTTTCCCTCTTTTTCTCAGATGTGGTGCTTTGCATGTAGGAGATATTCTCCTGGCTATAGATGGCATGAGCACAGAGCACTGCTCTCTGATGGAGGCTCAACAGCTCCTGTCCAGCTCCTCAGAGCTCAGCAAACTAGAGATCCTGCCATCTCAGCACAGCACACATGACGCAGGTCTGCAGGAAGAACATACTTACAAAACATATCGCTATAAACACGTACTCATAGTGACTGATATTCACATGCTTAGATCATCTAGACGTGTCTTGCTGGATTTATACACAAGCAACTTTACTTTGGCTCTGTTTGCAAGAGGATACTACTCATACTAATTCTGTGCAGACTATACATACTATGCATATATGTAGTGTGCAAATTTTCTGTTTACATGGAATATCCAGATGGCCTACTAAGAGAGCTTACTACACAGAATACTGCACTTGAGGTGACTCATCAGACTTCCCAGAGTTTAGATGTTTTATACATAAATGCAAAATTATTTATTTATTTATTTTATCTTGACACCACGTGCTGAATTAAAAACTCAACATGGTTAGATCATGCGACCAAAAAATTTTACATACTACAGTTTGACATATTTATTTATTTGTTTGTTTATTTAATTCATTTTTAAAAATATATATATTTGGACACCACTTGATAAAATAAATACTGACAAACAATGTAGCATATATATAGTTTGGAATGTTTATTTTTTTGCCAGACTTTTCACATATTATTTATTTATATAATTTAGATTTTTTTAAATATATTTTGGACACCACTGAATTAAAATCTTAAAATACTACAGTTTAAAATGTTTATTTTTGCAGTACCATTTTACATCATTTTTATTTATTTAATTTTTTATTATATTTGGACACCATTTACTAAATTAAAAACTGTGACCAAAAACATGGCATACTACAGTTTTCCAGACTGTTTCACATATTATTTATTTATTTTATCTGGACACCACTTGCTGAAATAAAAAAACTCAATATAGTGAGATCACGTGACAAAAAACGTAGCATGCAGTTTGAAATTTATCTTTTTACCAGACTGTTTCACATACTATTTTTATATTGTAAAAAATAAAATCATTGTGAAAATCATACATCAATGTAAAATCATACTGCGCTGCTAGCACTATGCAAATGCATTTGTTTTTAACAAGATGGACGTCCAGACTGATTACCTGTCTGCCAGCATTAGCACAATAAGAGCATTATCTATAAGTTCTATTTTTAATTCATATCCTATTTGTGTTTGTTCTCCATATTTACAGAAGGAATTCAGTTCACATCTGCTTCTTTACGCTTTCGGCCTTACTGGATTCTATCCTTGTCTCATCTTCCTTTTCTCCTTCTCTCTTTTTGTCTTTCTTTGACCTTTATGTGTGCCAGTGTTGGTTTGTAGTGGTTGTTAGCATCCAGCTTTGGGCCACTTTCTTACAAGTATCATGAGTCACTCTTAATATGCAGATCACTGCAGGGAAGACTTCCCCTACCCTACAGACATGAGTACACACACACACACACACACACACACACACACACACACACACACACACACACACAATGAGCTCAGAGCCTTCACTCTGGCTTTACCGTGTTACTAGAAAACCGCATTCTGACTATATCATTGGATTTTCTAGAAATGCGATATGAAGAGGCGCACAGCAGTTATGAAGTGATTTGTACACCTGCATCCTCTTTTTCTGAAGCTTGAGCTCACTGGGCAGCTCATCTGTCAGAATAATCTCATATGTGGAGTCATTTTCCACACTGCAGAATTGAAAACTGAGGAATGTACTGAATGGGATACTACTGTAGCATTATATAGTGTATAGTACAGTATATACTGAATACTGCCAACTAGTATTTTATAAAATACATTACAGTTCAAAAACTCTTGTTTTTCAAAAGAAGTCTCATATCCTCACCAAGGCTGGATTTATTTGATAAAAATACAGTAAAAAATATTGTGAAATATTATTGCAATATAAAATAAATGTTTTCTATTTGAATATATTGTCAAATGTAATTTATTCCCGTGATGCAAAGCTGAATTTTCAGCATCATTACTCCAGTCTTCAGTGTGACATGATCCTTCAGAAATCATTCTAATATGATGATTTGCTGCTCAAGAAACATTTTTTATTATGATCAATGTTAAAAACAGTTGTGCTGCTTAATAGTTTTGAGATAATTGTTTTCAGGATTCTTTGATGAATGGAATTATTAAAAGAGCAGTGTTTTTATGAAATAGAAAATCCTTTGTAGCATTATAAATGTCTTAACTGCCCCTTTTGGTCAATTGAATGTCCCCTTGCTGAATGAAAGTATTAATTTCTTTCATATAAATCCTGGTGATACAACATTTTCAATGGTATTTAACATAGAACACAATATTCAAAAGTTAAACCATTCAAACTGTAGTCTGCTATATTTTTTATTATAATGTAACATGATCTCCACCATTTGCATTTTTAATTCTCCAGGTGTTTCTCAGTTTTCATATAAGGAACAAACATATCTTTAAATCATTTCTGGTTTCTTGGAAGTCAGCAGATTTTATTCTGGTTCATTCACACTTAATATGAAAGGTTAGTGGCCTGTTTGATTGACAAACGGTGTTATTTTAGCATTAATTATATACTATTATAGTATTTAATAGTATTTGAATTAGTTTTATTTTTTATATTTTTAGTTTTCATTTTAATGTTAAAGTATTAGTGATTTTATGTGCTATTCTTTTTTTGTCATTGTTAGTATTTAAGTTCTTCAGTATTTAGATGAAATATTTATTAGTTCTATTTCAATTCATAATTTAAAAAAAAAAATATTTTAGTTAACAATAACAACACTGTTGACAAGTATTTCAGTGGAAACACTTGTTCCATGATATTTTGGGTATGTTTTTAATGACATAGTTCTATTTTTCAGTATATATACTATGTGTATTGTGCGCTATTTTTCTGAATCTAAAGAGTATACCTGTTAGACCAACTACTATATTTGCAAAAATTTGCAATATTCAACCAAGGTTTGGCTGGCTAGCATAGTCCAGTTAGTCTCTGCTGGTAGATATCATAACTACACCATCTAGCTGTAAATACCATCTTAATGGCCATTCATAAGTAGCCATGGCATGCATTCTGACAATATACTATTTTTTGCAAGTAACATGTCACAAATATTACATTGTTACAGTAAATGTTTGACCAGTGCCTACATTTTTTTTTTTTGGAGGCTCTTAAAAGCAGGACTATTCCTTTCTATTGTCTAAAAGCTCAGTATCAGGAATAGAGAAAAGAATGATTGAAATAACTGCATAGAGTTGTTAGAAAAAGAGAGAAGCCTAAAACGAAGAAAAGTAAGGCACAGGACCTCTTTGATGTGCAGATTTCTCTCTGTCTGATGGGTGTGGCTCTTCCTAACGAGTGTGACACGCTGCATGTCTAATTAAGCATCGTTAGTGACACAGCTGTATAGTGTCAGAAGGATCTGTTTCTGTCATAATCCAAAACAATGTCCTCTGTCTGTCTTGCAGAGCATTTGCTTCCTAACGTGAGCTAAGAGAGAGTTTTAAGATGGTTCCTCCACTGCTGTCAGCCTTACTAGAGCTGGCCCGAAAATGTAAGAGAAAGAAAAAGAATTCGGGGGAATAAATGTGTAAAGGAGCGAACGAAGCGCATGCCTATGAGCAGCGTCTCGGATTCAGCCCTCTGATCCGCACTGCTTCACTGATCATTGACATTCAGAGTACATCAGATCTGTCTACAGGCGTATATCAGCCTGAGTGCTGTAACATTAAGCATGTTTTCAGCAGAAATAACCAATTTACCGCCCATTTTGTGTCTGTCTATGTTTTCCCTGCAGTACGTGTCCAGAGGAGTAGTCAGCGCCAGTGGGACTGTAGTGAGAACTACACCAGCGCTCCTCCACCTTTCCAAAAAACACCCTCAGCCTGGAGTCACACCACCCCTACACCCTCACACCGATGTGAGTGTCCCCTACGTGCACGTCTTCATAATGTCCTGTCACATTAAGACCTGGGGTTTTTACATTAAGTCCTGTCACATTAAGACCAATCTACGTTTTTATGTAACTGATTTAAAAAAGCTATGAACAGTCTAAAAGAAACAAATTTGATGTCTAACTTGTAAAACTAGTCTTAGAGGTTTATGCAGTGAATAGCTGCATAAAGCTGCTATTGTGAATAGCTTCACAAAGCTATTTTAGACCGGTCTATAGTGTTAGACGAGTCTAAAATTTGCTCATAGACTAGTCTAATGCAAGTTAGACTGTATCACAAAAATAAACACTGACTTAATTTAGACCAAAAAAATTAGACTCCTTACCCCCAGGCTAACTTAGGTCTAAGACTCTGTTACCTTGGCAACCAGCAGTAACAATCAGTTACATTACAAACAGCCAAAAGAAAAGGGAAAATGGCTCATAATTTGTGGTTTGCTGACGACGTTATGGAGAGAGCTATGAGAAGGGAAAGGGTTTTTAGGATATTTCCTCTTAAATATTAATTTTTTGTTATCTTCTACCATGTTTTTGTATCTATTCTGTACGTCTTTAACGCTCCGCTCAATGGTCGGATTAACGCTGTTAATTGTCATAGCAATCTTTTTCCAAATGAAATATTTCTTCTTGTTACTACATTCTCCGCTAAATTTCCTAAGTAAAATGTCATTGTAACTGTTATACTCCTCCAACAAACACATATTTTCCGCTGGGGTTAACTGCACTGTGCGGTTGAATGCGCTTACTCGATCCGCCATGTTTTTGTTTTGAAAAGTGTCTTATTTTACCCAGAATGCATTGCAGTGTAGTCCTACTTAAGATAGTCAGAGTCTTGAGTGCTTTGTGCAATGGTCTGATTTAGATGTAGATCTGAAGTCTGACTATCTACTATATCTAAGCCATAGTCAAAGTCTATCTTTGTGAAACCGGCCCCTGGTTTCACAGACAGGGCTTAGATTAAACCAGGATTAGGTATAGTTCAATTAGGACGTATAAGTAGCTTTTATCAACATGCCCTAGACAAAAAACACTACTGGTGTGCATCTTGAGATAAAACAATGGCACTGATATTTTATAAGATATGTCAGAGCAAGTTGCTTTCTGCTCAAACATGTATGTTAGTCCTGTCTGTGAAACTGGGGTAAATGTATAAACCAGATGCAATGATGCATTTGAATCATTTTTAAATCTAATGAATTGCCTGAGGTGCAGGCTTAACCGGTTCAGGATGACATGTAGGGTACGGTCAGAATGGCATACTTATATACTACTTATACTTTTTTTGCAGTATGTACACCTGGAAGACCCTCTGTACTACATTTGCCTAAATGTTTAATATTGAAAGCACAGTGTACTATGTGAAATACTGTATTCCACAATGTATTGTGCAACTTCCTGTTTTTGCCAATGTACTTGAAGTAATAGCATGAATATTAATGAATTTGCATGTTTATTTTAATTAAATTATTTATTTGTTATTTTTATTTATTTATTTGCATGATTGTTTATTAGTTAATTTTTATATAATTGCTTAAACTATTATTTATTTATTATTTTTATTTATTAGTTCGTTTTATATATTTATTTATTTTAATGTGTATATATATATATATATATATATATATATATATATATATATATATAATTTTTATTTATTTGGTTAAAATACATAATGCTAATTACATAATGCTACAATTCGGCTGTTGCTCATTCTGTATACTATAGCAGAATGCTAGTATTCCATTCCACATACAACCATACACCGATTAGTCATGGTGATTCCAGCATTGTCAATCTCAAATCTTCTCTGTCCTCCAGCTGTGACGTCTGGCATCTCTGCAAACACCTCAGGCTTTCACAGCTACAACTGTGGCAACAAGTCAACGTATCCCAACACCTACCCCAGTAACACACTGCCATCCCACCCATCCAGCCCTCTCTGCACTGTCAGCAAGAGGAGACACCGGAGAAAAGACCACAAGAGCTCCGGTGAGTGAACTTCATCCATCCATCCATCATCACTGTACTCGTCAAATAATTCTTGGATTTAAAAAAAAAAAAAAGGTTGCTCATTCTCTTCTCTCTCAGTGTCTCTGGCATCGAGTACAGTGGGCGCCGGTGGTCAGGTGGTGCATCTAGAAACCAGTGAGGTGTTTCTGAGAGGAGATCCTCTTACTGGATTCGGGCTGCAGTTACAGGGGGGGGTGTTTGCTACAGAACCCCTGTCAGCGCCTGCCTGTGTCCGCTTTATCGAGCCTGACACACCTGCTGAAAGGTGAGGGAACGCTGCTGTCCCACTGATGCATGCTGACGCCATTGTCTTGTACACTTAGAGCCTGTGGATAGATGTACATTTACGTGCACACACACGAACACAAGCCTTACGGCATGTGAGAAAGCTGAGATGTTGATTTGGCACAGTACCAAGATCACATGTCACAGCTCAGTTCAGGGTTGAAGATGTTACTGTACAGTTGCTATCATTCTATTGACGTCCCAAGTCCAATATATCAAAACACAAACAACCCAGCAGGTTTAAACTACTTATAAATGTTGAGACTGTTTAAGTAATGTTGATCAATGGATGATGGAAACATGTTTACAACCTATACTGCCATTCAAAAGTTTGGGGTCAGTAAGATTTTTTTTTTTTTTAAAGAAATTAATACTGGTAAGGATGCATTAAATTGATCAACAGTGACATAAAAGACATGTAATTTTGCTAAAAATTCTATTTCAAATAAATTATGTCTCTATTTCTATTTCAAATAAATTCAACAAAGTTTGTTGAAAGAAAAAATATCAGAGTTTGCAAAGAAATATTAAGCAGCAAAAATGTTTTCAACGTGATGCTATGACACTGAAGACTAGAGTAATGGCTGCTGAAAATGTAGCTTTGACATCACAGGAATTAAATTACATTTTAAAGTATATTAAAATAGGAAACATTTTAAATTGTAGTAATTTTTTACTGTGTTTTTGATCAAATAAATGTGCAGCCTGGGTGAGGAAAAAAAATTCTTTCAAAAACATTAAAAAAAATCTTACAGACCCCAAACTTAAATAAATATATGTAGCATCTTCATTTATAATCATTGATAATATATTTTTGTCTTCTCTTTTCTTGCATTGTTATACATGTGTGCATGTGTCTTCTTTGAATGCATGTTGTATTTATTTTTGCATTCAAGGTGTGGGGTGTTACAAGTCGGAGACAGACTTCTTTCTATTAATGGAATTCCCACTGAGGACGGAACTCTGGAAGAAGCCAATCAGCTGCTCCGAGATGCAGCTTTGGCCAATAAGGTCACACTGGAGGTGGAGTTTGATGTCGCAGGTACAAAATGACATTTCAATCAAAAATCAGCAATTCAAGTTGTTTTTAAATGTGATGTGAACACGCAGATTTTTGATGTATAATTATGTGTAATCTTGTGTATCTCTCTCAGAATCAGTCATTCCCAGCAGTGGCACATTTCAGGTGAAGTTGCCCAAGAGACGTGGAGTGGAGCTTGGCATTACGATCAGTGGTGAGGGATGACCAACAGGAGGCGCTGTTGATCCATAGTATTTTACAGTCCAAATGCATAAATAAGATATAAATATTTATATAATATTAAATGCAATTTTTGTCTGTAATAGTAATTTCGGCACCTAGCATTCAATGCTGTCTATATAATATTATATATAATATTTGAGGTAGTAATTGCATACGTTTTTTTGCAATAATGCAAAAAAATTGTCCTACTCCCATGAATTCTGATTTATAGCAAGCAAGAAGCCAGGAAAACCTCTGATCATTTCTGAGATACAGAGAGGCAGTATTGCACATAGGTAAACCTGCAGTACAACACATTAAACCAATTAATTTGCTTTTAAAGAGGCAAACTGATAGATGTGATGTGTCTTGTTCACTGATTGATGTGAAATGGCCTTTTATAATAGAATAGGAACCCTGGAGCCAGGTGATCGTCTGCTGGCTGTTGATAATGTTCGGCTGGATAACTGTGGGATGGAAGAGGCCATGATGGTCCTCCAGCAGGCCGAGGGGATGGTCAAACTGCGAATTCAGAAAGATGAAGACAACCTGGGTGAGTGAGTATGTGTGTGTATTCTTTAAGAAATGCTAATGTGCAAGAAATGCACATTAATGGGCACTTCTGTGCACAGACCTTACATTTATTGAAAGTGCTAGACTCTTGCACTGTCAATTCAAGATCTTGACCAAGGGTTGATTCTGTATGTGATGTTATTTAAAGGTGCATCAATTTTTGGTTCTAATTAAAAATATGAATAAATAATATAATATTACATAAGTAACACTAAAATAACACTGTAATTAAATATTTAAATTACACCGTTTCTTAACCTATTAATTTATGCCCTTTTAACTTCTGTATGTCTCTGTATATTGTAGATGAATTAGAGTCATCAGGTTCGGTCATATTCACAGTAGAGCTCAAGAGACACGGAGGTCCTCTTGGAATCACCATTTCAGGCACTGAAGAGCCCTTCAATCCCATCCTGATATCCAGCCTGACCCGCAATGGCCTTGCGCACAGGTGCACACAAACACTCACAACCTCATCTAGTGCTTCATGCAGCAGTACATGAATAATACACACGCTCAAATGTGCATGTTTCATAACACACATCATCTGACATCGTGAACAGCAAGCTCACATCTGATATCTAGTGGTTAGTGTGGGAACTGCAGTGCAGTGAGTGTTATCTGACTAATACATGAGAGTGTGTGTGTGTGTGAAGGACTGGCGCTCTTCATATCGGTGACCGTGTTTTGGCCATCAATAACATGAGTCTAAAGGGGAAACCTCTGAGCGAGGCCATCCACCTGTTGCAGACCGCCGGAGACACGGTTACGCTCAAGATCAAAAAACGATCTGATCGTAAGTGTCAGAATTAAGATGTATGTATGCATGTAAACATTTCCGACATATAATCCACTGGGAAGAGCATCTCTATGAATAATGCATCAATGCTTGTCCTCGTGACCCACATCTGCCTTTTCCAGCACTTTATGAGTCGGACAGGGGCAGCCCGTCCAGGACGGCTTCATGCGTGAGCGACATGGAAGACGATCGCTCAGATTCTCTCAGGCGGGGTAAATACTCTGAACTTCACCGTCTGACCACACCGCCCAGTCTCGATTCAGCCATGGACTCATGGGACAGCTCGGCCCTGGACGCCGGCTATGGAAGTCAAGGTACAGAAGTGTCTGGGATTAGATGAAGAATAACGTAATTGAATGTTACCAAGGGCTGGCTAAAGTGAAATGTAGAATATGTCCTGAGAGTTTTCTGTTACTGAGGTCATTGAAGGATCCTTGGAAATGTAAAGAGATAATTCAAGTCATTTATAACACTTTTTTAATGTACACATTGTTTCAAAGCAGCTTTACAAAAAATCATGATGTTAATGTTTATAATATCTTCTTCATGCCTTTACAGCCGCATACCCTTTATAGTTTGCGACAAAAACTCAGGCAGTTGAGATTTAATATATAGTATTGCTTTACGTGAGGATACTGCATGTATATAGAAATAATTATCCAACTTTATATAAAGATTTATTTATTTATTTATCATTTATTTATGATCATTTCAATATAAATGATCAGTCAGTTTACGTGAGTATACTGTATGTACGCAGGTGAAGTAACTTGTATCACTGGATGATAATATAGTTTGCATTATCTGATAATATAACAATAAAGCAGTTGACATTTGCTACGTAGTATATTTCACTTAACATGAGTGTACTGTATGTAAGGTTCGATATACTTGTAGTAGCTGTATAATTTATTCATTTAATTTGAGTTAATTAATTATGTGGTGATATTGAGGATTATGAAATCTCTGAGGTTTATAACAATTTGGTGTAATGACAAGCCAAATTAAAGTTCACCCAAAAATGTAATATGTCATAATTTACTCGCCCTCATAATGTCCATATCTGTATGACTTTCTTCGTGGAGCACAAAAGAAGAAATGTAGCGGAATTTCCAAGCTACTGTGCTTTTAAGCATACAGTGCTTTTAAGCTCCAAAAGGACAAAAAAGCACAATAAATATTGTGCAAAATCTTCCCCTTTACTATAGCTCTCAAATCTTATTCATGTTTGTTCACAAGCAAACCTAAACCTTTATTTTCAGGTGTCTATATTCATAGAGCATCTGATTTCACTCTTCACCCCAATGA